>JBBPBX010011831.1:19961-41886 GCA_038048925.1 Garcialebias charrua
GGAGGACCCTGAACTGAAAGTGCCACTCTTAAAAGGCAAAACAAAGGAACCGCCAATAGGGCAACACGATCAGAACATGGAAATAAGCATCCTTGAGATTGATAAAAGTGAACCAATCTCCCGGGGAAATCATCCTCAAGACATCCTTGGTGGTCAACATGTGGAAAGGCATGACCTTCAAGTACGCGTTCAGGCCCCTGAGGTCCAGAACTGGACGGAGATCCCCGGTCTTCTTCGGAACAAGAAAATATGTGGAATAAAAGCCCCCTGGATCCAGCAGGGGGTCCACAGGCATTATAGCTCCCTTGGCCAGCAAGGTGCAGATCTTGTCGTTCAGTGCCTGTGCCTTCACCGGGTCGCGGATTACAGTCATCCTGACCTGACCAGGAACGGGTGGCCGACGGCGGAATTGAAGACGATACCCCGGGACAAGGTGGACAACACCCGCACGTCTGGCGTGTGGGCAACCCAGTAGTTGAGCTGTCTCGGGGCAAAATAACCGAACGCCGGCACTAAGGTATCATCTGCGGGTCCCCCGACCCCCCGAAGGCCTGGGAGGATGCCGGCTAGACTGCTCCGCTCGAAAGGAGTGAGATGGCCCAGCCCCAGCCGGGTCAAGAGCCTGACCCCTCTGACCTGGAAAAGGTCTCTGGGCCGATCCCTGACCCCGCATTGGAACCTGAGGCATAACGAGAGAAGGAGATGGACGCGAGGACCTCCATGAGGAGCCCGCAGCCATCCAAGTGCCAGCCGGTTGGCGATCACGTCTGTGAAGTCCCGCCAGCTGCTGCCTCGTACGAGACGCCTGAGCCGTACGGTCCAAGGCGTCTAGTGCCGCAGAGCCAAACAGTTCCCCCGGAACCACTGATAGGTCCCTGAAGGTTTTCCTACAAGGCTCAGTGAGCGGCGACTGTGCCAGCCAGACCTGGTGGCGAGCACGCACCAGCGTGGAGAGTGTTCAGCCAATCTCTCTAGTCATGAAGGCAAAGGCCTGCAGAGATGCATCAACCAGGCCTTGCGTGGGGTGGTCCATTGGAACAGATTCCAAAGAGGATGACAGGGCCAGTATGAAATGGGAAAGGGAGTTCCCAATCCGGCCCATGCGGGCTCCAGAATCATAGGCCCTGCAGAGAAGGTCGTCAGTAATATGGCACTGAGGCCGTGGACAACGGGCATTGGGCCGCAAGGCCTCATCAGGAGGGACGATAAGAGAGGCGATGCTTGGTTCCACTGCAGGCATCTGCCCCAGGCCAACCTTGGGTGCCTCCTACATGGACGCCAGGACCTTGCCATCCCGTGTCGGACGCGAAAACGCCCTGGTGTCAGACCAGCAGGCATGTAGTTCCCGTACATACTCGTCCGAGGGGGGAACCACAAGGGTCACTTCCGACGTCCATCCATCCATCCATCCATCCATCCATCCATTTTCGTCCGCTTATCCGGGGTCGGGTCGCGGGGGTAGCAACCTAAGTAATAATAATAATAATAATTAATTCAATATATAACGCACTTTTCATTACTGAAAATCTCAAAGTGCTACACATATATTGAATGCTACACACATTCATAAACCGGTGGCGGCTGTAGTGATACACCTAACCTCTGATATTTTAGGCTTGACCTTTAAGTACACCTCTCTGCATCTCTCTGGAACTCTAAGTGTTACACCTTCTTGAAGCCCTCAAGGAGACGATTGGACACTTATATTGGTTAACAATTATTATGAATTAATGGACACTAATTAATCAGATTGAACTTTCTCTTTAATGTGTGTTAATTCAGAATTGATCAAACAGTATTTTTGTCATTTCAATGATGATTTTACTAAGCTGGTATATTTTAAATATGACAAAGTTAAGAGAACATCTCAGAATGATCGTGCTTTAAACTGTCTGCTCTATGCAGAATAAGTGTCTAAAGTTGAATGAACAATCCTTCGTATTTGTTTGAACTGTTTTTGTTTCGAAGGAAAAGTGCTAGACATAGCTTGCTTTCGGTCTCCCGTCCTTTCTAAAAACAATGAATCTGTTCTCAAAACAAAGTACTGACTTGTTCACATGCACCTGCATACTCTGACGTATGTGTTCTGTGTATTGTCTACCCTATCATCTGTCACTCAAACTCACTCACTTGCAAAGTCACACCCTCTCTAGGGGTGCGACAACCAATCAGCAGGAAGTATGTGACTAAGTCACACCCCCTTCTTAAAGGGCACTTCCTGCATTTTGAGTTAGTTTTTGGAAGAGAACTAACTGGCATCTGGTTTTTCTCTCCTCTGGAAAGCTGGAGACGGCCCGGTCATTGTGTCAAATCGACCCACGTCTCAGCTGGAGTTACAGTAAAGCTTACTGTAACTCGTCACTCATCTTCTGGAAGAATTTGTTTTCTAAAGTTTTATTTTGAAAATCAGTCTGTGCGCTTGACCGTTGTTTCCTGCCGAGGGAGGCGAGTTTCCTCGTATCGTGAATCAGCACACTCACGCTGAAGTTCCAACTGGACGGCCACTGGACAAACCCATCCACGTGTGTGTCCACAAACTTCTCCACTCTTGTCTCCAAGAGACGAACCGTCAACAGGTAACGAGTCGTGGTGTGTTTGAGCGTACGGGAGCCCAGCAGCTGCTCGTGTGGGGAAAAAGGTGTCACCCAGTCTGGTTCAAAGTAATCAATTTCAGTTAACTTAGCTTTCATCTTCTTCCTCCTATTTCTTATTTTTCATAAGCTATTAATCTGTCAAGTAATGTGCCAACAGTTTAAGTTCCTAACTGTCTGTTTGTTTTAATTTGAATTCTTGTCAACGTAGTTATTAAATCAGAGCTAATATCGATACAAATGTTTAATGTAATTTTGTGATAGTTTCAATAAAAGGTCTATTTTTTGGTAGACCAACATAAATTGAAGTCTAAGTGTGAAATTACATTTCTGGCTAATCACATCGTTAGATTTGTTGATTTAATCTGAAAAAGTTGAGACCCCGTTTAACTGATGGTAAGTTTGAAACAGTCTAAAACCTGCTCAAATCTATCATCTAATCTATAGGTAAGTCAGTAAACTGACCTCGTTTGTGTTTAATTACATAAACGGCCTATAGATTCCTCTACACGGCAGACTACCATGCAAGGTGCTTTCCAGTCCTACCGGGAGCAACTCAGGGTTAAGTGTCTTGCCCAAGGACACAACGACACATGGTGCGGGTCCCGGGAGTCGAACCGCCAACTTTCCGATCGGGAGACGACTGCCATTACCACTACACCACGGCCGCCCACAGTAGGGAGGTCAGACTTCCCTCTCCCCAGCCACTTGGAGCAGCTCCTCTGGGGGAATCCCAAGGCGTTCCCAGGCCAGCCGAGAAACATAGTCCCTCCAGCGTGTCCTGGGTCTTCCTCTGGGTCTCCTCCCGGTGGGACATGCCCGGAACACCTCACCAGGGAGGCGTCCAGGAGGCATCCTAACCAGATGCCCGAGCCACCTCAACTGGCTCCTCTCGATGTGGAGAAGCAGCGGCTCTACTCCGAGTCCCTCCCGGATGACTGAGCTTCTCACCCTATCTCTAAGGGAGAGTCCAGACACCCTGCGGAGAAAACTCATTTCAGCCGCTTGTATCCGAGATCTCGTTCTTTCGGTCACAACCCAAAGCTCATGACCATAGATGAGGGTAGGAACGTAGATCGATCGGTAAATTGAGAGCTTTGCCTTTCGACTCAGCTCTCTCTTCACCACGACAGACCGGTACAGCGCCCGCTTCACTGCGGATGCTGCACCTATCCGCCTATCGATCTCATGCTCCAGTTTTCCCTCACTCGTGAACAAGACCCCGAGATACTTAAACTCCTCCACTTGGGGCAGGACCTCCTCCCCGATCTGGAGAGGGCATGCTACCCTTTTCCGGCTCAAGACCGTGGCCTCGGATTTGGAGGAACTGATCCTCATCCCGCTTCCGACGTACGGCGCCTAAAAAATGCGTTGGGAGCTGCAGGCTGGGCCTGAGGGACACTAATCTGCAGGCGGGCAAGAGTCGTTCGAATGGCGGCTGTCACGGACAGTGTTGTCCTGGGAGGCAATGGAGTCAGACCCAGATGCCCCGGAGCCCGGCTCCGAAAGCTCCTCACGGAAGTGGGTGCCAGAGGCCGCCAGCAAAACAGCATCGTCAGCGACCAATGCTTCATCTCGCTCAGGAGGGAACACCCTGTCTTGATCATCATCAGTCTGAAAGGACCGGAGGAGGGTCCTCACATAGGCCAGCTCGGCAGTGAGGTGATCCACCCTCGTGGACAACATGTCTATATCGGGCCGTCTGGCTCGCTTCGCCGGCCGTGAAGGTGCGGCCACAGCAGGCCGTTTGCACACTGCCTGACCCGGCGGCAACGCGCTACGTGGCGAAGCACTCGCCCCGTCGGTAGGTCACTCCAGCGCAGCCAACCGCTCCAGTCTGATTGCCCAGGACATGACGGCACAGTTGGGGCAAGCGTCATCCGACAGCGCCTCTCGGAGATGCCCCACACCGAGACAGGAGGGACACAAGTCATGTCCGTCCTCAGGCTGAAGCGATACCAGACAGGACGAGTAACGCAAAGGTTGCAGCATCATGCTCCTTAAGCGTGAGCATGCAGCCACCAAGAGGAGTCAAGCACGAGCAGAAAGCGCCACTGGCGACTCCGTTAGCAGGGAGAAAAATCAAACGTCACTGGTGAAGTCAGATAAAGTACAGACCTCAGTGCGAGCATAGATGCCACTGGTGAGTTGGATAATAAACAGTAAGATAAACTCAAACACGAGCAGTACACGCTACTGGTGAGTTGGATAATAAACGGCAAACAGAAAAAACTCTACGCTAGCGGAAACGCTACAGGTTAGTCACATAAACAACAGAAGTTAAACACCACACTAGCGAAAATGCTACAGGTGAGTCATATAAACAACAAGAACAGGAGTAACTCCACGCGGGCGGAAACGCCACCGCTTTGAGAGTAAAAAAGAGCAGAACTTACCAGTTGTGTCGAAGGGACCGAAGAACCGGTAAGGATGAAAACAGCTCGTGCAGCCCTGGAGGGCGAGACTTACCCGCAACTCTGACCAGAGTTGGTCACGTGGCTACTAGCAACAAGCAGTTTTCCGGAAAGCAGTGTGGTACACACCGAAGCAATCAGCTTCACACACCACACGCTGTACTCACATACAAACCTGCGCGCGAGAAGAATGAAGGACTGGGTCCCGGATGTGACGTGCCTATATAGAGTCACGCGGGTACCCGGCAGGTCACGGGGTGACGTTGTTGTCATTTGTACTCGACCTGCGCATGCGCAAGAATGCTCATTCGTGCTTGAAAGCACCGCCCCTGGCGGTCAGGAGGGATGAAATAGAACCTATAGTTTATTTGGTCAGGGATTTAAATTGAATCAGTCGAACAAGTTATTTTGTTTATTGGCAGGAAAATAAAATAATAAGATAATGGTATGTGACATCTTGTATGAACTTGGTAATCGTTGTCTCCTTTCTTTTGTAATCACGTTTCTTACTTTGAAACAGCCTCACTATTTTAATACAGCTATAATGAGTTATCTGACATGATATAAAAAACAGTAGGGGCCATAAAATATATTTTTAGGAAGGTTAGAATTGATGAACATCCTAACTGTTGAAAATAATTATATGAATGATCTCAGTTGGGAGACAGAGTTTAACTTTGATTGGACTGATGAGCTAATGGCTTGTGTGATTAGAGTGAAGACTAAAGTACAGGTATATTGTTGACATGTTCTTAAAAAAACTCTAAACTCAAAGTTTTACAGCAGTTTATATATACACTATTTTAATATCCTTATATTGCTATCAGTCATAAGAGAGTGTTGCTGGATTGAATCCCAGCCGGAGCTTTCTGGGTGGAGTTTGCATGTTCTTTCCGTGCATGTGTGAGTCTTCTCCGGGTACTCTGGTTTCTTCCCACAGACCAAAAACATGCATGTTAGGCTGACTGGTAACTCTAAATTGTCCCTAGTTGTGAGCGAGAGAGTGAATGGTTGTTTGCCTCGTTTGTCTCTAAATGTCCCTGTGATACCATACCATACCATACCAATTTATTTATAGAGCACTTAAAACAGCAACAAGGCCAACCAAAGTGCTGTACAATAGAAACAAACAAGCACAGCAGACAGGAAAACATAAAATAAAATTATAGATACAAATAGCAACAGAAACCAGCTAAAATGGCGAACAATGTATAGTACAGAGAGGATCAAAACAAATCACACCGTGTTAAAGGCAAGAGAATAGAAGTGGGTTTTCAAGCGAGACTAAAATACTGTGAGTGTGGGAGCCTGCCTGACACTCAGTGGCAACTCATTCCACAGTCTTGGATCTGCAACATACCATACCATACCATACCAGTTTATTTCTAAAGCACTTAAAAATACAGCATCAGCCGTCCGAAGTGCTGTACAAGAACAAAAACAAGCAGAGTCATACAACAGAGCAAGCCCTGTCACCTCTGAGCTTACGACGAGTTTCTGACTGAAAGAAGCATCTGGTCTGCTGACCTCAGAGAGCGCGGTGGGACATATGGCTGGAGAAGATCAGTGAGATAGGGTGGAGCGGAACTGTTCAGAGATTTAAAAACATGCATGAGTACAGTATTTTAAACTGGATCCGAAGGTGAATGGGTAGCCAGTGCTGGGAGGCCGAACCTGGTGTGATGTGCTCTCTATGGCCTGTACCAGTTAAAAATTGGGCTGCAGCATTTTGGACCAGCTGTAGCTGTGCAATGGAGAACTGACTGATTCCAAACAGAAGTGAATTGCAGTAATCGAGCCCCGATGTTATGAAAGCATGGATTACTGTCTCAAGGTTCTTTTTGGATAGTATGGGCTTCAGCTTAGACAGCCGCCTCAGCTGAAAAAAGCAGGATTTAACAATCATATTTACGTGACTGTTGAGTTTCAAGGAAGGGTCCATTATAACCCCCAGATTAGTGACCCTTTGTTTCTCTTGCGGGGCTAGAGAGAGAAGGTCAATGTCGTGGTTTGTGAATGAGCCATTAGGATGGAACAACATGACTTCAGACTTCTTCTCATTGAAACTTAAGAAGTTTGAAGCCATCCAATTATGGATGTCGACCAGGCAGTCAAGAAGGGGTTGAATAGAGCGTGAGCCTCTGTGCCTCAGGGGGAAGTAAATTTGACAATCATCGGCATAGAAATGAAAGGCTATTTTGTGTTTGCGGAAAATAGCACCTAGTGGCAGCAGGTATAATGAGAAGAGAAGGGGACCGAGGATGGACCCCTGCGGTACCCCCCACTGAAGCGCTGTAGATGCTGAACTGAAATCTTTGATATTGACACAAAAGGTTCTGTCTGAGAGGTAGGACTCAAACCATTTGAGGGCAGACCCTGTGATGCCCACCCACTGCTCCAGCCTAGAAATGAGGATGTTGTGGTTGATGGTGTCAAAAGCAGATGTAAGGTCCAATAAGACAAGCAGCACAGAATCACCTGCGTCTGTGCCTGTGAAAATGTCATTAAAGACCATCAGTAGAGCGGTTTAAGTGCTATGGAGAGATTTGAAGCCAGATTGGAACAACTCTAGGATGGTGTGATCCTCCAAGAAACATTTCAACTGAGACTCAACAATAGTTTAGAGGTGAATGGGAGTCTGGAGACAAGTCGGAAGTTGGACACCACCGAGGAGTCAAGGTTAGGTTTTTTCAGGAGAGGCTGGACAGCAGCATGTTTAAAGGTTTTTGGGACCACACCTGAAGATAAACTGCTATTCACAATAGCGAGAATCGAAGGACCCAGTGTAGGAAAAACCTCCTTTAGTAGTTGAGGTGGGACCACATCAAAGGGGGAACCACATGGCTTCATGCTGCACATGACCTGCTCCAGTGAACACAGAGAGAAGGGCTCAAAGTGGTTAAACACAGCTACACACTGAGATGGGATGGACGGATCATGAGCTGGTGGAGAAATGAGTGCCCGGGTGTTCGCAACTTTTTCTAAAAAGAAATGGAGGACGTTTTCACACAGTTCAGTTGAGGCTTCCAGAGGTGAAGGCTCACTGAGGTGTAGAACTGTGTTCAGGGTGGAAAAAAGAACTCGGGGGTTGTGGGAGTTGGAGACAATTATATAAAAAAATAATTTAGATTTAGCAGCTTTAACAGTTTTCTGATAGTAACGCCAACTCTCCCTTAAAGCTACAGTCTGCAGTTTCTGTAGTGCAGTCTGTAAGTTTTCTAAAAATATATTTTTAACATATTTCTTCACTCTGTCACTATCTCCTAACAGACTGATGTTAGACAAAGTAATCTCTGAAAAAAACTATAGTCCCCTTGCTTCTCCAGGTGGTAAATAAGCATTTCTAAAAAGCCACAGTGACCCGCCGTTAACCAGCCAATAAAAACAGAGTTTTTAACCAGCCAATAAAAACAGAGCTTCTCACTTCTCACGCTCCTAACCCACGCCCCCCCCCTGTCCCAGCCCCCGCGGCCGCGCAGGTTCTCGTTCAAAGTATTGCAAAGCGATGCAAAACTGTTTTGTATGTGACACAAATGTATTAAATTCCCCTTCTTCATCCCTGATCTGGACTTTTCTTTTGTTTTTTTGCCAAAAGTCAAGTGATCGCTTCCTCCTCCACTGACTCCATGACTGAAATGAGGAAATGGATGAATTTGTCACGAGCGAATTAAACTCGGGTTCAACGTGGCTGCGCGAGGCTCAGCAGATTTCATGGTGTTCTGGTGTGCTGGACCAGCGCTCCATGTTTTTATTTTATTTTTTAGAACGTTTTATTAACATATAATCACAGAACTTCGCAGCGGCTGCCACAGGACATGTAGTGGAGGCGGAGCATTCAGAGGCTGCAGCGAGAGCAAGGGGGAGCAGAGCCATATATGGCTCTGAGTGGGGAGGGACCAGAATGCTTTCCCTGTTGAAAAGTTTTCTAAGTCCTGCGTTCTACAAAAACTACAGAGTGCAGCTTTAACGTTTAGAACGAAACCTTCAGCAGGTCCTTCCTCCACCTGCGTTCTGCTCTCCGACACCGCTGTCTAACGGCTCGAGTGACGTCATCCAGCCACGGCTCAGATTTAAGTTTCGTTTTTCTGGTTTTAAGGGGATCAACACGGTCGAGAACATTTAAATAATAATAATAATAATACTTTATTTATAGAGCCCTTTAAAACAACCACAGCTGCAACAAAGTGCTGTACATAAAATCAAGAACATTTAAACACATAAAAATAAAACAGTTGTTAAAACATTAAGATCAATAAAAACAATAAAAACAGTGCAGAACAAAATCAGTCTGTGCTAAAAGCCAGTGAGTAAAAATGTGTTTTTAAAAGAGTTTTAAAACTGGACAGTGAAGGAGCTTGTCTGACGGGAAGAGGGAGATCGTTCCACAGTTTTGGAGCAGCAACAGAAAAAGCTCTGTCCCCTCTGAGCCTCCGTTTGGACATCGGCACCTCCAGAAGCAGCTGATCAGCTGATCTGAGGCACCGAGCAGTAGACCGACAGAGTGAACTGAGAGGTTAGCTCCTCGGTGGAAGGAGACACCAGGAGCTGTTCGATCCTCTCAGAGTTAAAAGCATCATTAAAACGAGTGGCAGTGAAATGGTTAATGGCACGAGTGATACGTGCAGGAGCAACATTAGGACAAGGTGGGGTGAAGTCAAACAATACAGGCATGTGATCTGACAAAACATTGTCACCAATTACCAGATTAGAAACAGAGATATCACGTGTTAAAACGAGGTCCAACGTGTGACCATGTTCTTGGGTGGGGCCGGTTACCTGCTGAGTTAAATTAAAAGAGTCCAATAAATGTAGAAAGTCCTTCACTAAGGTTTTTTCCTGACAACACACGTGAATATTAAAGTCTTCAATAACCAACAAGTGTGTGTATTTCGGTGTGATATCAGCCAAAAAGTCAGAGAATTCACTTATTAATTCCTTGGATCTCGGGGGGGAGGGGGTAGAAGAGCGCGCACAGAACTGGAGGGGAGTGTCCGAGTTCAAAGATGCTTAGCTCAAAGCTGGGGCGGGAAACAGGGATGGCCAACTGTTTACAGGCAAAGTTTTGTTTAAAAACGGTTAATAATCCACCCCCGCGCCGGCCTGATGGCCGCAGGGCATTAAAACCCAGACAGTCCGGAGGTAATAATTCCACCAAGGTGCTAGACTCACCCAGAGCCAGATAAAGTGAGAGTTGCGACACTTCCATAGAGTTCCATTGTAAGAATGGAATGCGGAAGTCACGTGGGTCATGGAGGGGGCGATTTGTTCCATGGCTCTGGTTAGTCTGATGCTGCCTGCAGTAGCGTTCCGTCGCCGCCAGAGGGCACAGCTCCACAAGATTTCCATAGCCGTAGTTTGGAACGATTGACCGCCTGTCGTCGAGATCAAAGCGTGTCGGAACTCTCTATATATATGGCTCTGGACTCACCATCAGATAACCAAGATTCCGAGATGTGAAGAAAATCCAACTCCTCGTCTTTAAAAAAGTCATTGAGGATGAAAGTCTTGTTGGAAACAGACCTTGCATTGATTAAACACATCCTGATAGGGTCCGACGCAGACACAGCCGTGATGGGGAGAGCGCACGCCAGCGGGCGCAGATTTTGAAGAACAGCTCTTCCATGTCGGTTTGCGTGGTACGCAGGTAAACAACTCCAGTTGTTTACATGGACTGCGCACGCAGGTAGCTGTCCAGCAGCTGGGCCCCTGGAGTACCACGGGTCAGAGGGGTGATGATCAGATCCAGAGCGAGCCCCATCACTCTTGACAGAATAATCCATGCGGTGCCTCAGTTTCACTAAAAACCCCACGCGCTTCCCACGACGTCTGTAATGTTTCCTCCCGGGAGAAAGGTCAGGGTCACACAGAAGAAATGCAGGAATCTCTGACAGAACCGGTGGAGGAGAGTGCTGACCACTGTACAAAAACTCTGCAGGCGTTTCAGCAAATGTACGGAGCTCCAGAAGTGCCTGACGATCATACTGTAAATATGATGCGGTACATTGAACAAAGCACTGTAAAAATAACAACAATAGAAGAAAAGCAGAGAGCGAGGGACGGCAAGCTCTACACACTGGCACCATCTTGGAAGAAAAAAAACCTGTCCAGGTTGTCCATGTCTCTCACACAGTGCCTGCTGGATGAGGCACCAGTGACCCCCGCTACCCAGAAATGAAGAAGCAGGTAAAGATGATGGATGGATGTTGATGGTTCCCCAGAATGGATCAGAAGGGATACTGCTAGCTGTTGCTGTAACTATTTGTGCTTGCAAATATTCATAGAATTCTATGTATATAAACCATGTGATGCAAGATTGAAATCTAAGGTTTATAAAAATGTTTTTGTTTGAACTGCTGTAAATTTATTTAAATTAGAGGTGTTTAAGCAGAATTAAAATTTGGTCAGAATTAAATATTTTTTTCTTGAAGCTGAGGGCATTCCAAACAGGTAAAATGTTATTTGTTCCAAATCTTTAATATTTAATCTTGGCTTTCTTGAATTGTGGGGCCTCAGTTTCTGATGGAGGACATTAGCAAACTGAGGTGTACCACAAAACCACCCACACAGACCAGTATTTACAGTTTGACTCCCATCACCGGCTGGAGTACAAGTTAGGAGTCATCAGGGTTAGGGTTAGAACACAGAACAGAACAGAGAGTGTCCCCACAAACTCAGGAGCCAGATAGAAGGAGAAATTCCACACAAGACAGGCTTGTGTGGAATTTCTCTAGAACAGGTGTGTCAAACATACGGCCCGCGGGCTGGAACCGTCCCGCCAGGGGGTTTAGTCCACCCGAGGATAAATCTGAATTATTTTTAAAAAAGAATAAACGTTATTTTCTTTAAAATCTGCAGTTCCTATGTTGTCCGCTAGAGACGTTGTGTTTTAGTCAGTTCCTATGTTGTCCTATTCAAACCCAACGCCTCCAGGACCCAGAGGCGCTGTGTTTCAGTATGGGAGACACAGATAGCAAGCGGAGACTCTGCTCATTTTCCCTGTCTCCGAGATGTGTGCGCAGCAAGCGTTCATCCTGATGTGAAACAGTACGAAGACAAGATTTCAGGGTTGCTGAGGGTATCTCTTACCACACTATCCTAAATTGACAGCACTGGCTGCAAAAATGTTGTCCATGTTTGGAACTACCTACCTACCTTTGTGAGCAAGTTTTCTCATTAATGAATATTAATAAAACAAAGCTAAATTTATGTGTTCAGAATTGCTTCCTAGATGTGGAAAATGGATTTTAAATTAATTCATTTCTAAATTTTGATGGGTTTGATGTATTTTAACATGCAGGGAAGTGTGTGTTTCTAAGTTCCACAAAACTGTTTGTTGACTTAATGTTTTAAAACGTTGTGCAATCACTGTGATCCATTTTTTAATGTGTAATGCACTTAAATAAATGTTGAACTGAGTAAAAGTGTAAAAGGAAAATTAATTTAATGTAGAAATTTTTATAATTTATTTCTTCTTTGCACTAATACAAAGAAAAAAAGTGGACTTACTGTTCGTTCTATGTAATTTTGGAATGAGTTTACTGGTCTGGCCCACTTGAGATCAGATTAAGCTGTATGCGGCCCCCAGATCAAAATGAGTTTGACACCCCTGCTCTAGAGCAATGTGGATATCTTAACTGGGTCTTCCTGAAAGCAGAGAAGAAACCCAAACAGGACTCTAGCCAGCCATCAGGTCAAAAGAAGGAACCCAGACCCTGACCAGTGGTCATTCCGTATGTTGCGGGAGTTTCAGAGAAACTGAGACGTTTATTTTCTAAACACAACGTCCCAGTGGCTTTTAAACCCCAAAATACATTACAGCAAAGATGGTTCATCCCAAAGATCCAGTCCCCCGGTACAAACAGAGTAATATTGTGTATGCTGTTCAGTGTCAGGAGGGTGATCAGTTAGTTCTACATCAAGGAAACAAAAGCAAACTATATCCACTATATATATATAGTATATAGTGGATATATAGTGGACTATATCCACTATAGCCCCTTTCATAAGTCAAATCCGCGCAATTGCCGCACAGACCAGTCCGGCTTTAATCCTCCCAGGGTCATTCATAAGACCACAGTTGAAGGCGGGTAGGTCCCACTCACATAAACGTGTTCAGAAATGAACCCGCAACACGGCTCCAAAAGAGGCGTGGAGCAGAACTCAGCTGAGCATGAACTGGACTGCGACATATTTATTGTGGGACAGACGTCAGACGTTTACAAGTTGTCGTTTCGTGTCATTTTTAATATTTCCTCAGTAATAAATCTACTGTCTCCCTCCAGCGCGCGCACACACACAGCTCCTCCGCTGAACAGAGAGAGAGAGAGAGAGAGAGAGAGAGAGGGAGGAAAAAAAGAGCGAAACTAACTTTTACAAGTTGCTGTTTCGTGTCATTTTTAATATTCCCTTGTTAATAAATCTGCTTGTTGATTAATCCTGCGGTCGCTCACTGATATCATCATATTCTGAGCGCGGATCCGCGGGTTGCATTCACAAGTGGGTCTGCCCGGCTCGGGTCCGGATCTGACACTACCTCTGCTCCAGGATCAGGGGCGCATCAGAGGCGAGTAAAATTTACTCGGCAATCCACCTTCGTGTTTTTTCTGAATGCTCGTTGGAGGACTGAACACACATCAGGTCCGGACTGAGCCGTCTTATGAAAGGGACTTATGAGAAGGTGCTGCTTATGACTGTTTGTTGCAACTCCTCAGACTGAAGACGTCTTTTAGATAAAAGATGAAACGTTTCAACAAAGAAGAATCCATCCAGAAGACTTGACTCAATCTTGTTAGATTACCTGGATTATTGAGCATGCATCAGGACATAATTTCAATATCTTTTCATCTGCATATTTCTCCATTTCAAAATTATACTTAAATCAAAGGACAAGCATTCTTTGAAAGAATCCATATGAAATCCATGAAAGGCAGAAATCTGAGAAACAAAAGGTAAAACACAAAAACGTGACCAGCATCATAATACAGTATGTACATCATTAAACAAGCATTTTATTGATTGTATTGATTGTTTAGGATGTTTTGCTTTTAACAGTTTTATGGTTGAGTAGCCTTTATTCAAGGAAAACCATCAAATATGAATTGTTATTTATTGAACTGATTTAAACAAAAGATTTAAACAAAAGATTTAAACAAAAGAATATTTGCTGGAGTCAAAACTGATCAACCAACAGTTTGGTTTAATAAACTCCACTCACTTATATATTTTAATATGATTTATTGTGAAATGGTTATCAAACTAATTGAACGGAACTAAATATGCCTGTAATATGTTGTAATTGCATGTAATATTTATTTAAAAAAACATATTCAGGTGTTAGACTAGTCCTCAGATTGGATTGTCAGGAATGGTAGAAGTGATCTTTTTGTGTGTCTTTGAAATCCAAATTTCCATGTTGCTGCAGTTGTATGAACAAAGGTTTTGGAAGTGGGATGAATGTAATATAATACTCATTAAATATGGATTTATTATAAAGTATGATTTGAACAGATGGAGCAGCAAATTGGTGTAGTGTTTAAAGCTCTGTACTGAACATGACACCAAACACGTTCCAGGTGGTGCAGATGGAAGTACAGTAGTATATTTCTTTCTTACTTATAGTTTAAAATGATGGTAGAGATATGTTGCTACATGCAGATATTTAAAAAAAGGAAATCTGAGTGTGTGAATAAAGGAAAAACAGTGTCAATGTGTCGCCGAAATTGGGTTTGAAAAGATGCATGTACTGTATAAGGCTGTTTTAATGAGCCCTACTTCTGAAAAAATGTATAGTGGCTTCTGTAAGCATTCACCGACATCTAATGAGGATATACAATGAAATAATGATCTCTGCTTTTTGTGTGGAAGCCAGTTCCGTGCTGCAAGAAGGACTGTATTTTTTAGCAGTTTCTAATTAAACAAAACTTCCTCTCATTGAACATGACCAAAAAAAAAAACTGACACTGCTGGAGAACTAGACTGAAATTATTATTATCAAAAGAACATCTGGGGCCACAGTGATAAAACACAGCTGAACCCATCGACAGTATTTTATTCTTTTGAAATGAACAGATTTTTAATAGCATTCAGATTGAGCTTTCTTTGAATTTTCCCCTCATTACTTTTTTTTTTACCATAAAACCCTTTTAGTTTATTTGTGCTAAACACACCGACATATGTGTGACATAATGTACTCTGCGATGCATTCAGCAACTGGTGCATGGTTGTTCAGGGCTATATAGTTCTACTTGAGGATTAAGGCTTGATGATACTAAGCTTTATGTTACCGGACTGCATTTCTGGTACAGTCCAAGTGCTCCAGTCTGTGTGAGAGCTGCCTTTGACTGGGTCCAGATTTATCCCTCTTCCTCCCATTGGTGTTTATGTGCCGGTTTCTGAGAACGAGAGCTGATGCAGTGAGTTGGAAAAAATTGAGCTGACTCAAATACAGAAGGAATGTTTTGGTTTTGCTTCCACTTGATGAACCTTGTGGAGAAAATTTATGTGTGATATTGCAATTTTATAGTGAGGTTTTCTTTGAATTTGTGCTTGTACACCATTTTTTCATTCTGCAGCTAATCAACATTGAATCTGTATGGCGACATCATACAATATAAATGATTGGATTGTACTTATATACCGTAGTGCCTTTTTAATCAAGATGCTCAAAGTACTTTACAACACAATCTGTGTCCTCATTTACCTCCACACACATTCATACAGCACTCTACTACATCTATACAAATATATTTTGAATCTGTAGAGAATAATCAGAGCTTCATCACATTCGTACATGGATGGGACACACATCAGAGGTAATGAGGGGTTCAGTGTCTTGCGCAGGGACACTTCCACATGCTGGTGGAATCAAACCCCCAACTCTCCCACTGGAGGATGACTGCTCTAATCACTTAGCCACAGCTGCCCCAATAAAATGTGTTGTTTGTTTCTTTGCATTTCTTACCACTTGTTTCAGGGGTTTCAAAGCTAAACTAATTAAGTTTTTGAAGTGAGTTACTGTGAAAAGTTTAAGAATAATTATCTTACCTTTGATAGCTCTTGAAACAACTTTAGCTTGAATAAAAAACAGGAATACAAGAACTTGCACTATTTTGTGTCTTTCAATGCAAAAGTTGTGCTGCTACAATTTACATTTTTTTTTAAATAAAATAAAAAAACCAACACCTGTCCTACTCCTAGTTCAGAATAGAGCTTGAGAAGAATTCTGCTGTAGATAAGTGCCAACATGTGGCAATCATGAATAAGATTTAATTTACTGCTCAGTGAACAATCATTAAGTGGAGCGGCAGTAAAAGCTTTGCAATGCCTCAAGAACTACTTAAATGAAGGAGTTCTCTGATGGTTGAGTGGAGTTTTTTAGTCTTCCCCCTCAGGTCCAAACCTCTAATTTGTCATTTATGGCCAGATGTCTGCTGGACTAACTACACACCAGTACTGTCTCCCCTACGACTTCAGCCGCAGGGTAGAAGACTGTCTACAGAAATGTTTTATTCCATCATGTTAAATTTATGAAATGTACAGTATCTTGATTATTTCTTGTAGAATATTAAAATTATAGTTTTAATTATGAGACATTATTCTTTTATCTCTGTCTTTCCCAGGTATAGTTTCCCTGATCTCCTTGGTGATCCTCTCCTACGATCGCTACAGCACTCTGACTGTTTACAACAAGCATGGGTCAGGCTACCGTAAGTCTCTGCTGGCTGTTGGGGGGTCTTGGCTCTACGCCTTGTTCTGGACAGTGCCCCCACTGCTGGGCTGGAGCAGCTATGGCCTAGAGGGAGCAGGAACGAGCTGCTCTGTCTCCTGGACGGCTAAGAGCACTCAGTCGCACGCCTACATAATCTGCCTCTTCATTTTCTGCTTGGGTCTGCCTGTCCTGGTGATGATCTACTGCTACAGTCGATTGCTCTGGGCAGTCAAACAGGTAGAGTCACATTGTGAGTTTGTATGTATAATGTGTGATTATTTACATTATATATTGATTTTTTTGTTAATTGGAAGGCAAAAAAAAAATAACGTTTTAACTGTTCTACCAAAAATCTGCCTTAAGTAACAAAAACGTATCATGATTACTGGAGGATAATGAACCCAGGAGTACAGACAGGACTCGGGAACTCAAGAAAAAAGAAATACGGATTTCTTTAACAAAAGAAAACGTCTTGGCATTTGAGTTACTTACATAATAGTAGTCGAAACACAGGTAGCACGAGGACAAAATCACAGTTGGATATGGGAAGCACAATGCACCACTGACGAAGTAACAGAAGAGGTAGAATAAATAGGCACACATTTAAACTGAATGACAAACATCTGAACAAGAGACAACTAGGAGCAGGGGAGAGTGGCTTATCTTCAGGAGCAAACTACACAAGGGGAAACTGAAAGTTATGCACCATAACTCACGTTCCCTGAAGGAAGGGAACGAGGTGCAACATATGACTATGGGAATTGCGCCGCCACGCAGTTCACCTGAAGTAATACATTCACGCCTTGGAAAGGCAGGTGGGCCTCAGTGTCATCAAAGAGGACCCGCCCTCTTTGTATAAAAGAGGCTGACGCCCAGCCTTCTATCTCCAAGTGCACTTCACCGAGCTTGGGCATTGAAAGGGCAAACATGTGTTGCACCTCGTTCCCTTCCTTCAGGGAACGTGAGTTATGGTGCATAACTTTCAGTTCCCTTATCAGTCAGTCCACTCAGTGCAACATATGACTATGGGAACGTATTTCATTCACGCCCTGAAAATGCTCTGGAAATGCATGCTTGTGAGAACTTATGCCTTTATACTACAGGCGTTTTAGCTGTACTCTACTCTGTGGTAGAGAGGACAGCCTGAGTGACATCACATGCTGTGACATCCAAACTGTAGTGTTTTGCAAACGTGTTTGAAGATGCTCAGTTGGCAGCAGCACATATGTCTGCCACTGCCACTACGCCACGGGGGCGGCCGTGGCATAGTGGTAATGGCAGTTGTCCCCCGATCGGAAGGTTGGAGGTTCGAATCCCGGTTCCCCACACCATGGGTCGTTGTGTCCCTGGGCAAGACACTTAACCCCGAGTTGCTCCCGGTAGGACTGGAAGGCGCCTTGCATGGCAGTCGCCGCTACCGGTGTATGAATGTGTGTATGAATGGGTGGATGGTTGGTATTGTAAAGCGCTTTGGGGCTCCTCACAGGGGGCTGGAAAGCGCTATATAAATAAGCTCCATTTACCATTTTACTTGTACACCCTTGAAAAGGGCCCATGAGGCAGCCAGGCCTCGAGTGGAATGAGCATGTACCCCAGAGGGCACCTGCTGACCTTTGCTACTGTACACCCTTTTTATGGCCTCAGTCACCCAGTGTGAGAGGCGCTGTTTGAAAGGGCTCTGCCAGTAGCTGGATTGGCAAAGCATACGAACAGCTGGTTTGTTTTTCTCCAACTGACAGTTCTTTCAATGTAAGCACTTAGGCTCCTCTGTCCTTCAGTGAGGATGGGGGGGGGCGTTGAGAGCTCAAAGTCCAGACTTCTGTGATTTAAAGTTGGAACCTTTGACACATATGTGGGGTTTGGACGCAGGGTGACCTTTGACCCGTCAGGGGCAAACCTGGTATACATTGGGTGCACAGATAAAGCGTGGAGGTCACCCACACGTTCAGCTGAGCAAAGAGCTAAGAGCAAAGCATTTTTATAAGATAACAAATCTATCTTAATGCTGCTAAGAGGCTCAAATGGAGGCTCACATAGAGCGTCTAGGACTAACTAGAGGTCCCAATCAGGGGTCAGAGTCCTGTTGGGAGGCCTTTTTCTCAGTATGCCCTAAATGAAACGTATCATGAGAGGGTGGGCATCGGGTGATTTACCTCCCCAGCCTTCATGGCACGCTGAGATGGCTGACAGGAAGACCTTAATGGTGGAGAAGGAGTGGCCCTTCTCCAGCAGGTCTTGTAGAAAAGTGAGGAGCTGGACCAGGTCACAGGAATATGAGATAATATTCCTCTCTAGACACCAGGCCTCAAAAACACGCCATTTGCGAGCGTAGAGAGTCTGGGTTGACTGAGCTCTCGCTCCCTGTATCGTGTTTATGACGTTACCGGGGAGGCCGGAGGCCATCAGCCGGTTCCTCTCAGCGGCCAGGCCCAAGGTTGCCATAATTCTGGACGTGGGTAAAGGAGCTACCCGTGGGCCTGAGTCAGCAGGTCTCTGTGGGGGGGGGCAGCTGCCATGGTGTCCCTGACAACAGTGAGATAACTTCTGGGAACCATGGTTTCTGTGGCCAACTGGGAGCTATGAGTATCAGGGAGAGAGCTCCCCTGTATACACGTTTCAGCGTTGCCTGAATCAGGGGAACGGGGAGAAATGCATAATATAGCGCCCCTGCTGGCCAGTTGTACGCAAGAGCGTCTGTTCCCAGCAGTGTTTTGTTTCCCTTATCGAATGATACAGAGCGTAGTGCGTACTGCTGCTGCAGGCAAACAGATCTACGGATGCCTGCCCGTATTGTGCCCAGATCTGGTCCACGATACGCGGGTTCAGCCTCCACTCTGAGGAGAGCAGGGGCCCTCTGGAGAGGGCATCTGCCCCATGGTTTAGCTCACTCGGGATGTGTGTAGCTCTCAGCGACAATATTCGGGAGCTGCACCACGTGAGCAGTTTGTGTGTCAAGCTAAGGAGGGTTCAGGACCTTGTCCCACCTTCTCTGTTGATAAAGGACACTGTCGTTCTGTTGTCCGATTTTATCAGGACATGTTGTTTTGTAATCAGCCCCTTCTTGTAAAAGTGCTTCATGGACAAAAACATAGCTTTCAGTTCTAGGAAGTTGATGTGGAGCTTTGCCTCCTGTCATTTCCAGACCTCTCGGGCATGCTGGTTTCTGCAGAAAGCTCCCCAACCTGTCTTTGAAGCGTCTGTGGTGATCAGTACTCGAGACAGCACTCATCCCAGCGTGACACCTGTCCTGAACACTGAAGGGACCCTCCAGGGTTCCAGAGCTTTCATACACTCTGGGCTGATCAGTATCCCCCCTGCCCGCCTGAGGGAGGTAGGATACATTTGTTTGTTTAGACATATCTGCAGAGGGCGCATTTTTAATAAGGCCTGAGGCATGCAGACAATGGCTGCTGCCAGGAGGCCCAGGAGATGCTGGCACAGTTTGAGGGACACTCTCAGGCCCAGCTGAAAGCGTGCTAGGCAGAGGTGGAGGGATGAAATCCGAGCCTCTGAGAACCATGCTCTGAACAGAATGGAGTTGACCTGTACTCCCAAAAATACGGTAATCTGGAATGGCATCAGATTGCTCTTTTGCAGGTTTATGACGAAACCCAGAGCCTCCAGGTGAGTCATCACCATCTGTGAGTGCTACTGCACCTGGTCTATGTCGCGCCCGAGGATCAACAGATTGTCGAGATAATTTAGAACTCTGACCCCTTGACCCCTCAGTGAGGTTAACGTTGCATCAGACATTTCGTAAATGATCTTGGTGCAGTTTTTAATCCGAAAGGGAGGGCCAGAAATTCGAATGCTTTTCCTTCGAAGGCAAAAACTGAGATAATTTCTGTGCCGTGGCAGGATGCTCACGTGGAAAAAGGCGTCTTCCCATCAAATGCTGGCCTTTTTTGCGGGGGACGACGTGTGGCTGAGAGGTGTCGATGTTGCACGGCTCTGCTCCCACTGGCCTCGCTAGTGGGGTGAAAGCTTTTCTCGGCATCCCGTTGCGCAGGGCTTCAGCCTGTTTTTGTCTTTGCTCCAGCCTGCTCTAGATACATTCCAGAGCCCCTCCGAAGAGCATCGATGGCTCGATCGGGTGGTGGAGGAACGGGTACCGCTGGCCCTCTGGCAGGTCCGTCAAGGTCAGCCACAAATGGTGCTGGGCGATGACCACTTCAGCCATGCATCTCCCCTGAGCGATGGCCGCGGTCCCCATCATCCGGAGGACAAAGTCTGTCGCCCTGCGGGCCTCCTCCAGGATCTCTGCCGCATCCTTTTTGTTTGTTGTCTGCTGGAGCTCCTGCAACTTCTCCGCCAAGTAGGCCTGCATCATGGCCGAAGCATTCATGGCGCGGACTGCGAGGCCCTGAGCTCGGTAAAATTTTTAGAGCTGGGAGGCTGAGGCGCGGCAAGCCTTGGGCAGAGTTGGCTTGGAGCCCGATGTTCTGGGGGCTAAGTGGGCAGTCAGTGTGACCTCCATCTGCGGGACGGTGGCTATTCCTGCTGCCTCCATGCCAGTAACGTCGAGGAACTAGGAAAGAGGCAGAAGCATGGGAGCTCTGGATTCAGCCCAGGTGCAAGTCAGCTCCGTCAGGAAATCCGGAAAAATCGGCATCCTGTGCCTCGTGGCCGACTGCTGCTTTGCGAAGAAGTAGTTCCCCGCCAACCTCGTTACCTGTTGTCGAGGTGGGGGTTCAGGCCAGCTGATCCGTAGCGTGTCTGCCGCTCTGCGACACAGGTCGAACAGAGCGGGGATGGAGACATCAGTCTCTGGGTGAGCTGTCGTCGGGCTCTGGGAGAAGTCCTCGTCCTCTCTCTCGTCCTCGTGTTCAGCTTCATCGTCTGATATTTCACACGAGGCTGTAACAGGCTTCTCATATCAAACTCGACGGTGGAGTCCCTGACGGGGGCCACCATGTCCATATTGTCCCCCCAGTCAGCGTGGCCGCTGTCCTCCAGGTCAACGGCCTTGAGCTCCGGTGTGGGAGTGAGCGCCTCTGTGAGGTCTGGGTCCCGCACCGCCGCAGAGCCACCCATGGCCTTGACCACGATGTCCACGCGACGCTTCCTCACAGCCTCAAGCATCTGGCTGCAGTGAGGGCAGGACTTGGGGGATTCCAGCACAGTCTTAGCGTGCAACATCATATATATATAGTATGTATATATATGCACCCCCATATATATATGTATATATATGTGTATATATATGTGTGTAT
>JBBPBX010011832.1:23964-34089 GCA_038048925.1 Garcialebias charrua
CCCCTCCCCTCGAAAATATCCGCTATTTTAGCGCATTTGGCTGCGTCTTGCACTAATTTTTCCTTTTCTTTTACCTTAATTGTTCTGCTCCACCCATCTCTTTCTCCTTTATTTTTAGCATGTTTGCCACCTGGGCCGCTCTCCTTTCTTTTTCTCTTTCTTTTTCAAATTGGGAGGGGCTGCTCGCATGATGTTTGACTGACACCTGCAGCTGCGAGGGCTGCTGCGCGCAGCGTTTAAAAAAAAAAAAAAACGTACTCATCACAGTTGCGGCTTGTTCGGCCTGGAACTGACCGGCTGTTCGGGAATTCTCCTCCCTATGACCTGCCCGCCCCTGTGCGCTGCATAAAATGTTATTGTCAGAGCCGTAGGGGTTGAACGAGCACATAATTTTAAAACTCGACATTAACATAAAAATACTCGAGTAGAGCTCGAGTAGTTGATGGTCGCAGGATCTCAAGATGCAAAAAAGAATGAACTAATTAAAACCGCAAAAAAAAAAAGAAAAAAAAAGAAGTAATTTCTTATTCATGAAAAAAGACCCACCAAACATTGGGAGCATATACATATTAGGCTCCTACCATTTATCTTACCGCAAATAAGTCACAGGAAACCCAAAACTATTACCGGTAGTTATTATTATTAAGCTGCAAAAGTGAAAAAAATGTGCGGCATGTCAAAAACGAAACTGAAAACAGTGGGGCGGTTGACCACCCCGCACCAACGCCTGTGGTGCTGCGCATTAGGTTTAGTTTTAGATATTAATATGTTAATAGGTTTTTATAGGTTTAGAGATTAATATTTTTTGCCTTTTATTTGTGAAACAAGATCAGAGGAAGCTGGTTCTGGTTCGGTCGATTGGACCCGGTGTTGCACCATATTCTGTGACCTGCAATACAGTTCATGCAACACCGCTCCCTACGGTCACAATATACAGTATGGTGGTCACAGAATATGGTGTAACACCGGTTCGCAACGCGCTCCAAACAGGAAGTTGAATCATTTTCTGTTCTGTAACTGCGACGTGATGACGTCACTACGAATACTCGACGTGAAATAAAAAAACTCAATAGAGGTCCAAGTAATCAATGTGTCGATTACTCGAGTAGTCTGTTAAAGCCCTACCGAGCAGTGCACGATTGCTCAAGTGCGCAGCTTAGAGGCAACACTGGGTCTGTCTTATACCCGAGTGAGCCGCACGAGCGGCATGGATTGTTTTTTTTTAATAATCAAGCGCGACCCGAACTGAGCCTCGATGGTCAGCCCGTAAGCGTAAGCTCAGTAAGCGTAGCATCAGTCTGTCTGCTCTCTTCAGCTGCGCTCTTTTAGAGCGTTTAGACTCAGAACATTGTTAACAACATTAGTGTGGAAAACGTTTATAATCCCTTAAAATACATATACCGGTAAATACTAAAATAAATATAACGTCCCTACTTTGCGGATTTTCACCTATTGCGGTGGTGTCTGGAACGTAACCCCACGATAAGTGAGGGACTACTGTTTCTTTCTGCATCATGACTAAACATCTGAACTAAAACCAGAGTCACACAACCAGACTGACCTGAAGACCCTTCTGTCCAATTAGACCTGGAAGACCTTGGGATCCTTTCACCCCCTGAAAACACAAAAAACACCTTTGTTTAAAACCCTGGAGAGGACGGAAGAACAGACTGGAACCAGATCAACAACCATTCTGTGTGGTTCTAACCCACCTTGACACCTTTGTCTCCAGGTAGACCAGGCTGGCCTGAATCCCCCTGAAACACAAAGACAGAACCTGCTGAAAGCACAAAGGTGGGACCTGAATACTGGAACTGAAAATCTGATCAGTTTCTGCAGAGAAAACTATTACTGATCAGTTATGTGACGAGGGACAAGAACTTACTCTGAACCCTGGAAATCCCACAAGCCCCGTCTCTCCTTGGATCCCAGGAAGCGAATCCAGACCCTAAAACAAAAAACACTCATCTTCATCACCTTCACAGGGGTTAAAAAAAAAAACGACAAATGCATCTCTTTTTTCCTTAATTTCACCTTCAGTAAATGCATTTTCTTTAATACATGAAATAAACATTGGTCATCACAAATCAGAACTTACCGGCAGTCCCTGAATGCCACATATCCCTTTTTCCCCTGCAGGACCCTAGAAAAGCAACAGAATGACATTAGAACTCAAAACAACAAACAGAACCTTGTGTGCTTCAGCATGTTTGAGCTAACAAAACCTTCCTTCTTAATCTTGAGTCTAACATTTGTCCCACAAAACAGACCCAAATAAATAGACACTGGGAGAATATCCATCCATCCATTATCTTTTACCCACTTCTTCCTTTTTGGGTCATGGGGGTCACTGGTGCCCATGTTCAGCAATCACTGTGTGAGAGGCAGGGGACACCCTGGACAGGTCTCCAGTCCATCACAGGGACACATGGAGACAAAACGAGACAAACAACCATGCACTCTCTCACTCACACCTAGGGACAATTTAGTTACCAGTCAGCCTAACTGGTAGCCTGGCCCTCGCCTTCCTGCACAGCTCCGCTCAATTCTCATTTCCCTTCACTGCACAGTCTGGGATTTCTCCCATAGACAACGATTTCTCCGGCCGATTTTTGACCGGACCAATCAGAGAACAGAAGGGGCGGAGTTTTTGGCCCCTAACCCACGCCCCCACCTGTCCCAGCGCAGCCAGCGAGCATTCGCATGTTCTCATTCAAAGCGATGCAAAGCGATGCAGGACTGTTTTATATGTGACACAAATGTATTAATTTCCCCTTCTTAATCCCTTATCTGGAGTTTTCTTTTGTTTTTTTGCCAAAAGTCAAGTGATCGCTCGCTCCCTCCTCCTCTCCCTCCGCTGAGTGAAATGAACAAGGAAATGACTGAGGTTGTCACGAGAGAATTAAAGAGTCCCATCAGATTTCCTGGTCTTCTGGTGTGTTGGACCAGCGATCCATGGTTTCATTTTATTTTATTAGAACGTTTTATTAACATATAAACACAGAATATCCAAAGGCAGCGAGAGAAAATTCAGCAGGAGGCGGAGCTGAAGTCAAGTTCAGAAGACCACGGGGGAGCGCGCAGCCAACGAGCAGCCGCATGTTCTCATTCAAAGCGATGCAAAGCGATGCAGGACTGTTTTATATGTGACACAAATGTATTAATTTCCCCTTCTTAATCCCTTATCTGGAGTTTTCTTTTGTTTTTTTGCCAAAAGTCAAGTTATCGCTCGCTCCCTCCTCCTCCTCTCCCTCCGCTGATGCTTCAGGTTGTCACGAGAGAATTAAACTCGTGTTCGTTGCTGCCCGAGTCCCATCAGATTTTCTGGTCTTCTGGTGTGTTGGACCAGCGATCCATGGTTTTATTTATTTATTTTATTAACATATAAACACAGAATATGCAACGGCAGCAAGAGAAAATTCAGCAGGAGGCGGAGCTGAAGTCAAGTTCAGCAGACCACGGGGGAGCAGCCATCAGCAGAGGCCACGCCTCCAGCAAGAATCGTTTCCCTATGGAGAAAGTCCAGACCCTAGTCCGAAGCGAAGTGAAGGACAAGGGTCTGGTTTTAACCAGGCTACCTAACTGGCAGAACAGATTAAAAAAATAAAAAATTAAACCCAACAATAAGAGCCCAACATGTCAACCACAGAACTGTAAGAACTCAGATGTAGAACCAACGGAAGCCAGAATATAAACCATTTGCCACAGAAGCAGTAGAACCACAGCAGAACTGAAAGTCTCACCAACCTGTTCTCCTTTGATGTACAGGTCCTCAGGAGGGTCAACATACTCAAAGGGCCCTGGAGGCCCCTCAGAGCCCTGGTCTCCCTGTGGACCAGATATACAACTGTGATACCACTTCACTGACACTGAAGCTGTTGTGGTGCTGTAGTTTCATGGGTAAATCTGAAGAACTGAACCAGAACCATGAATGCAACACTACAGACTATGGGGTCCTAATGATCCAGTTCTGCAGCTTCCAAATGCCTTGGCCACGCCCCTTCAGTGATGTCACCACAGGTGTCCTCAGAGCTCCATAAAAATGTGGCACAACAACACGGTCAAACACACACAGCATTTATAATATGAGCTGGTTCATGTGTGAAATAATTAAGGGGGGGTTTGGTCTGACTGATGAAGGGGGCGTGGCTATAAACATGTGACTGGGGGCGTGGTCAAATTGATGGCTTTATAAAGCGGCGGTTTGAACAATGCATTGTTACAGAGTAGATGTGGCCATGTAATGTTACTGAAGAAGCATGGTCAATAAATGGCTGAGGGGGCGTGGCGGCTAGTGTAATGTTGCTAAAAGGGCATGGCCAGTGTAACGTTAGGAGGTGTGATCACTGTAATGTTACTGAGAGGGCGTGGCCTAAGGGAAGTTATTGTATGTTGAATGTACAGTATAAGTATTGGTGTAGAGAACACGTATTTGTACCTCGTCTCCTTTCTGTCCCGGCAGTAATCGACCTTTTTCTCCCTGGTGAAATGAATATAATATTTAAAGACCGTGTAAAGTGAATTTCAATATTTTCTTCAATAAACATTATAAATGTCATAATTGTAATCTTGTAAATGAGTAAAAAGTCTCAAAATTGTAGCTCAATTAATTTTGGAGTTATAGATCAAACTGTGTATAAAGATATGTCTGTTTCAGGATTTTTTAGGCGTGTTTTAAATGTGACCGCGTTTCGTCACGCGGTCTTCTTAAGTATAGCCCCACCCCCTGCAGCTCCAGCCGTATAAATTACTTCTTCGCCTCGGTGGAGCCGTTCACTCGCGAATCGCAGATAGCATCAGATAGCAATAGCTATAGCTCCTTTTTTGCTAAGAAAATGTGACAGGTCCATTGCATACTTAGTTATCAACGTGATTACTCTATATTTTAATCACCAACACAGACCCCGCATGCGATGTGACCGGGTCGGACCGGGTGCAGCGAGTCCGCTGCTCATCTTCTAAAATAGCGCTTATTATTAAACACATAACAGCGGAGTTATGAATTATAGTTGTGTCCTCAACTTTAAAAACAAAACCAGAGTTGTTTGTGCACTAAAAACAGCGTAACTCTTGGAAAAAGGAGCTGCTGTTACAGCCAGAACTCAGATAAAAACAGAGCAGGTTTACTGGATCTCTGCTGCACCTGTCTGCCTCTCCACACACAGCTCAGGCTGTGAAGAACGATGCCGACCGTCACAGTGGTCACTGTCTGACTCAGAGTCTGAGTCTGGCTCTGGAGGTTCAAATGAGTAGGGCTGGAGAACTCCAATTAGGCTGCCAGCCTTCGCGAACATCTTCAGGGTGCAGGACACGGCGCAGTACTGCGCTGAAACCACGCCCACGCGCTGACACGCCCCCAGCGTTTCAGACCAGGGCACAATTATGTTTTTTCATTATTTTTGAGACTTAATTTTATAAGGTAAACAATGTTTTTAATCAGTCAGATTTATATGGGTGATTAATAACACATATTTATGCCGTGTGACAAACTCAAAACACACATTTAATTTTACTTTACACGGTCTTTAACAAAACATTTCCTGAATAAGGGCAACAGGTTAAAGATTAAATTTATTAAATGTATGATCACTAAACACCAAATATTGTATCCACAGATCACTTACAGGTGGACCCCTTAAACCAGTGAGACCAGGTAGACCCTGCACAGAGACAGGAACATCTGATTGAGACCAAAAATAACATTCACACAGTTCGAATAAAATGAAGACAATATACTTTTTACAGGAAATTAAAAACTGAATCAAACTGAAGACTCACGTTGATCCCATCAGGCCCTGCAGGACCAACTGCTCCCATCGGACCTGGATGACCCTGCTCCCCCTGTGCACAGACAGAAAACATTAAAAACTGGTTCCTTCCTGTAACATTTCTGTTCCAGGAGCTACATCTTGATGTTTCCTCTATTATTTTGAGTTGTTTACCTGCAGACCAGGTAACCCACTGGGACCAACATCTCCCTGTCAGATAAAAATACAAATATCAGCCAAACTTCACACGCTACCAAAACCCTGCAGCTGAAGGACAGATCGGACTTACAGGAACTCCTGGGAGCTGATGGAAATGAATCACTGGTTTTCCCAGAAATCCCTTTGGTCCTGGAAAGCCCTGCAGAATAAAGCATCATTACCACGGTGATGACCTGAAACAGGACCATCTGACACTGTGTTCCACAACAACACTGTTAAATAAATACTTTGGGTTTAAAGACTATCTGATGGGATTCCTATAAATATTTCTCAAAAATCATATACGGTAGTTACCCGTTCACCATCTGGTCCTTGTTCTCCTGGAAGCCCAGGGTATCCTCGGCCTCCTTTGGTTCCATTACATCCATCCAGACCAGGAATACCAGGACCTCCAGGAGAACCTGGGTGACCCTGAACAAACGAACAGACATAGCTGATTAACAGATGGACCAATCAGAAGAGTCGACAGGCTGGTGGAGGTGGAGCTTCATACCGGGACTCCATCTAAACCTCGAAAACCAGGAACGCCACGGTTTCCCTGAAAACCACAGAGAACAAGCAGAGTTTTAAAATGTTGTCCTCAGACGTACTGGATATGTGTCAGGTTAGACACCATGTGACCGCTCTCTGAGCTCTGATTGCTCAAACAAATGTCGGCTTTGATGTCTTCCAAACAAATCCTCGCTGCTTCTTAAAGTCTTCTCAAGTCAGATGGGTTCTTCCTTGATTAGGAAATATTTTATTATTCAGAGAACACAACAGAACAGAGCAAACAAACAGCTGTAGATCAGCTGAAACCTTGGCTAGCTGCTAGCCGTTAGCTAAAAGCTAAGGGTGAAGCATTGGTAATGATGTTAAGCAGCTTTTAAATGGGTAATCTGGGACATGAGTAAAAGGTTGAGTTCTGAGAAAACATCAAATATCCACCAAAGCATGCTCGCCTGTTGGTGGACTTCCCAGGACCAGTTCTTTAATGAGATCTGAGCACAGAGTCTGGTGGTTAAGAATTCTTCTTGGAGTTTGAGAAACACGTTGTTCTTACTCACAACATCTCCTTTCAGTCCAGGAGCTCCTGTTGGCCCCTCGTCTCCTCTCTGGCCCTTCTGTCCTGGAAGGCCCTGAAGGCCCGGGAAGCCTGGTGGACCCTGGGGGCCTTGGGGACCCAGAAGACCTGGAACACCCTGTAACCCCCAAAAACAGAAGCTGATAACACCTGACTCCGCATAATGGAAACTGGTGGAACCAACAGAGCTAGGGACGCACAATATTATTTGTTGTTGTGTACTTGGTCTGTCTGCCCATGTACAGCACTTTGGTGTACACTGTCACTGTTTAAAGTGCTTTATAAATAAAGTGGTATGGTATTATTAGCATGGTATCGGTATTGGCCGATATTAGCGTTAAAGTTCAATATCTGACATCGGCCATTCCATCATAACTCATTGATATAAAATATGCTGTTTTTGTATGACAACCCAGTGACAAGGATGCCTGCAGCGGCAGCACAACGTGATGACATCACATGCGCCTACCTGATCTCATGGCGGAGCGGAAGAAGTCAAAATGTATGCAGTGTGGAAGTTTTTTTCATTGGTGAGGATGTCAGAGTCCAAACATTTTTGGACTACGTTGAGCCTCGCTACATCGTCCCCAGTCAGAGATATTTTTCCAACGTAACCCGAGTTACAAGCTGTAATTTCTGACATTATTAAGAAGCAAATAAATAGCCGATAACACTTGGGTGAGCTTTACCACAGACATTTGGACGTCGTGTTAGCCCTGTTAGCATGATTAGTCTTACGGCACAATGGATAAACAAAAACTTTGAACTTCAAAGGCTGTCTTTCCTGCACAAGAGTGCAGAGGATTCCACACTGCAGCTAGGAACCTGAAACAAGCCTCCACAAGTGAGACAACATCGCAGGTGACTAATTCTAATAAATAACATTTAACACTTTTCATTTAATGTAAGTTAAATTGTTATGCACATCATATGGCTGTTACTGAATATATGTCACCAGCTCTTACAGCTGTTGCACAATTTTTGTAGAAAATAAGCCCAATTAAGAGGGCTATGTTCTGACAAAGGAAAGGATGTAACATGTTGGTATCATATCGGTTATCGGCCAAAGAAGTTTTAACATATTGGCCAAAAATCCAATATCGTGCATCCCTAAACAGAACCACATCATGCGCAAAAAGAAGAGCTCAGACCCAGAGGTACCCAAACCTGATCCCCACTCCTCTGCACAACTGAGATCTTGTCCATGAAGACCACAAACAGGAGACCAGGAGCAGCCATAATGGAGTACAGCCTGTCAGGGATGTGGACGCAGCTCTTGGTTTGGTTTAGGACCAGATGGCCCTGAAAGATGACTGCTACTGGGATTACTTGTTCCCACAGCCCTAAAACCCAAAGCAAGGGTCCAAACCAGCTGTTTAAACTTTTAAACACATTTAACAGAACCAAGAAATTCAAGAGCCAAAATGGTGCCTAGATAACAAACTGGATGGCAACTGTTGGACCCAAACACATCCTGGTACCACAGGGATCTATTCTAGGGCCAGTCCTCTTCTCTCTTTACATGCTGCCATTAGGATCAATCATTGCACGTCATAACCTGTCTTTTCACATGTATGCAGACGATTTACAAATCTATCTGCCAGTCACTCCCAACCCCTCACTCAGTTCAAACACTCTTGTCAACTGCTTAAATGACATTAAGCACTGGCTCTCTCAAAACTTCCTCCACCTAAACACAGATAAAACTGAATGCATTTTATTTGGTGCACCTGATGACACCAGCAACATCCTTCCCAGTCCCAGTGTTGGTTTTCCCCTCCCCCATTTCAACCCGGTGGTCAGAAATCTTGGAGTGCAGCTTGACTCCAACTTAAAGCTTGATAAACAGATCAGTTCTGTTGTCAAGACCAGCTTCTTTCAGCTCCGACTGCTCTCCAAAGTCAAGTCATTTCTCAGCCGTGCTGATCTGGAGAAGGCCATCCATGCCTTTGTGACCTCCAGACTTGATTATTGTAATGCTTTGTATGTTGGTATTAATCAATCCTCCATCTCCCGATTACAGCTTGTACAGAACTCTGCCGCGCGCCTTTTGACCAACACACGAAAATATGAACACATCACTCCTGTCCTGTCCTCTTTACACTGGCTCCCGGTTCAGTTCAGGATACAGTTCAAGCTGCTGCTGTTTGTTTTCAAAGCTCTGAATGGACTTGCACCTCTGTACATCTCAGAACTTTTGAAAGCCCATCAGCCCGGCAGAGCTTTACGATCTGCCAGTCAACACCTGCTGGAGGTGCCTCACTCAAGGTACAAACAATGGGGAGACCGGTCATTTTCTGTTGCCGGCCCTAAAGCCTGGAACAGTCTCCCCCTTGAGCTGCGTGCCACCTCTGATCTGACTCTGTTCAAAACCAGACTGAAGACACACTTGTTCAAAAAAGCTTTCAGTGTGTAACTTTTATTACTTTTGGTATTTTAGTATGTAGCATTTTTTATTTCCATTGCCTTTTTATTTCCTCTAGTTCAAATAAGCTTCCAGTGTGCAACTATTATTACTTTTGGTATTTTAATATGTAACATTTTTTATCTACATTGCCTTTTTATTTCCTCTTGTTCAAAAAGTTTTAGTTTGTAGCATTTTTTATTTCCATTGCCTTCTTTTATTGCTGTTGTTTCTTATTCTATTTTCATTGATTTATTGTTCCAGTTTTTTCATCTTTTTATCCTGTTAAGCACCTTGGTCAATGCAAGGCATTGTTGGAAGGTGCTATACAAATAAAGTTTATTATTATTATTTATTATTACATTAGGTTACAGAGGCGGGCAACATTTTTTCTCCAAGGGCCACATTAATACGTTTAAAGCAATTGAAGGGCCACATAGAGAACTGGACAATACATTTTCTTTGTGACAGACAATTTAGAAGACCTTTTTCAAGGTTTTCCTTGTTGTAGCATAGTTAGCATACTTTATAAAAAAAACATGCCTTTCGAATATCCTTAAGACCTATTCTGTAAAATGACTCTTGCAACATTATATTATACAGCAGATCTAATCAACTGTCAGCCCATGGGTCATTTCCAGCCTGTGGTTGACTTCAATCTGGCCCACTTC
>JBBPBX010011832.1:38664-55170 GCA_038048925.1 Garcialebias charrua
ATATATATATATACATATATATACATATATACATATATATACATATATATACATATATACATATATATATATATACATATATATATACATATATATATATATATATATATATATCATTCATTCAACCTTTATTTATACAGGCTAGCCTCGTTGAGTCACGGGGACTCATTTACAAGAGGGACCTGTCTCACTCACACCAAACAACCATCCACTCTCACACTCACACCTAGGGTCAATTTAGAGTCACCAATCAGCCTAACAAGCATGTTTTTTGGTCTGTGGGAGGAAACCGGAGTACCCGGAGGAAACCCACGCATGCACGGGGAGAACATGCAAACTCCACCCAGAAAGGCCCCGGACCGGGATTTGAACCGGCAACCTTCTCGCTGAGAGGCAGCAGCTCTACCAGTTGTGCCACCGTGCTGCCCAATGTCTGTATATATATTTATATACACGACCCTGTGTACATACTCTTGTTTTCATCACATGTACCACATGTGGTGCAAATGACGATAAAGACTCTCTGACTCTCTGACTCTGATATATAAATATGCCCCAAGGCCTCATCCACACCAACAGAATGGCCTCATATACATACCAATGGCTTCAAAAATGCCAATTCAATGAGCCATTTGACTAACTCCCATGGGAACTATAGTTAGAATATCCAAATGGCTCACATGTGGTAGTGCTAGTGTTAATCAAGCTCACCGCCCCATCTGGAGATTTGACTCAACTTTGTTAGATGATAATTTTTTTGAATTGATGTCTACTATGATAGATAATTTTTTGCTCGAAAACAAATCAGACTCAGTGTCTCCCTCTATCCTGTGGGAAACATTATAAGTGGTAATCAGAGGTGAAATAATATCTTACACTACTACACGCAACAAAATTAGAAAAGCAAGGCAGAACCAACTTATTAGTTCTATGCTAGAACTGGACCATAGGCACTCTATATCACCCTCTCCTGAGCTATACAAAGAGAGACTATAGCCCCTTTCATAAGTCAAACCCGTGCTATTCCCGCACAGACCAGTCCGGCTTTAACCCTCCTCTGGTCATTCATAAGACCACAGTTGAAGGTGGGCAGGTCCTGCTCACAGAAACGTGTTCATATATGAAGCCGGAGCGTGGGTCCAAAAGAGGCGTGGAGCTGAGCAGAACTGAACCGCAACATATTTATTGTGGGACAGATGTCAGACGTGTACAAGTTGTCGTGTCGTGTCATTTTTAATATTTCCTCAGTAATAAATAAATGGACAGCTGGCTGCTGATCAGCGCACGCACACACAAACACACACACACACACACACACACACACACACACACACACACACACACACACACACACACACACACACCTGGTGTGTAAACGTGTTGAAGACCCCAAATAGAACCTAATCAAACTCACACACACACACACACAGCGCCGCTGAGAGAGGGAAAAAAAGCAAAACTAGCTTATACAGTCGTTTCGTGTCATTTTTAATATTCCCTTGTTAATAAATCTGCCTGGTGACTGCGGTCGCACACTGATGTCATCTGTATTCTGAGCGCGGATCACGCGTCTTGCATTCATAAGTGGGTCTGCGCGGCTCGGATCCGGCCCTGACACTATGAACTGTGGCGGCTCAGCGGCGGATCAAAGGCGAGTAAAATTAACTCGGTAATGCGCGTTTGTGTTTTTTATGAATGCTCGTTGGAGGCTTGAACATGCATCAGAGCTGGATTGAGTTGTTTTATGAAAGGGGCTTATGTCTACAAATGCATTATAACCTTATCTCAACGCAGGATGTTGAACAATCCCTGCTCAGATCCCGAGGCTTCATATATGAACACGGTGAGAGGGCGGGCCGCCTTTTGGGCCCACCAACTCAAAAGTTGGTCAGCGATACAGCTCATATCACAGATTCAAAAGTCCGCTACAGAACGAACTGTTCATCCAGCTGAAATAAACCAAGTCTTTGAGAAATTGTATTCTCATCACAATTCCCAGAGGATAATTCAGACATGAAAGATTTTCTAGACGACTTGAATATCCCTGCTATAGATCTAGATAAGAAGAGGGATATGGATAGGCCCCTCACTCTTACTGAAGTTATCAACTCTATTTCAACATTGCAGAGTGGCAAGACCCCTGGACCAGACGGCTTTCCAATCGAATTCTATAAAAAAATTCATCCAAATTAGCACCTCTCTTACTTGAAATGTTTAACCACTCACTGGAACATGGAAACTTGCCGCAGACCCTTACATAAGCTAATATTATACTTTTATTAAAACATGGTAAAAATCGGATGGACTACGCTTCCTACAGGCCTATATCACTCCTTAATGGAGATGTTAAAATCTTAGCCAAACTTCTGGCCTTGAGACTGGACGCGGTCATGACAGATATAATCTCCTCAGATCAAACTGGGTTCATGAGAGGTCGTCACTCTTTTTCTAATATACGTAGGCTTATTGGTGTTATTAATGCCCCTTCACCGGGAGAGACCTCTGAGGTTGTGGTTTCTCTCGATACGGAGAAGGCATTCGACCGGGTCGAGTGTCCTTACTTATTTTCAGTATTAGCTAGGTTTGGGTTTGGGCACAAATTTATATCATGGGTACAGCTGTTATACATATCACCCAAAGCAAGCATAATTACTAATAGAACGAGGTCTAGGCCCTTCTCTCTATCTAGAGGCACCCGGCAAGGTTGTCCTCTTAGCCCGCTTCTCTTCGTTCTAGCTATTGAACCACTTTCAATTATGCTGGGCACAAATTTATATCATGGGTACAGCTGTTATACATATCACCCAAAGCATGCATAATTACTAATAGAACGAGGTCTAGGCCCTTCTCTCTATCTAGAGGCACCCGGCAGGGTTGTCCTCTTAGCCCGCTTTTCTTTGTTCGAGCCATTGAACCACTTTCAATTATGCTTAAGACCTCACTGGACTTTAAGGGTATTTATAGAAAACAGCTGGAACATTGGCTGTCCCTATACGCAGATGACTTATTGCTCTACATCTCTGACCCGGTATCATCCATCTCCAGCATCGTGAGTTTACTAAACCGTTTTGGTAAATTTTCAGGATATAAGTTGAACTTCTTAAAGAGTGAATGTTTCCCAATCAATAACTCTGCACTCCAAATTACAGAAACTGATTTGCCCGTCCCTCTCTCTAGAACATGTTTCAAATACTTGGGAATCAACGTCACATGTTCTTTTCCTGATCTGTTTGAAAAAAAATTCACTCCTCTGCTTAATAATCTTAAACGCGATCTCCAGAAGTGGAGCGTCCTAAATTTATCGCTAGCTAGCAAAGTTGCATGCATTAAAATGAATATCTTGCCTAGATTTATGTATTTATTTCAAAGTATTCCGATCTTTTTCTCCAAATCATTTTTTAAACTTATCGATAAACAGCTGTCCTCGTTCATCTGGAATAACAAACATCCCAGAATTAGTGGGTGTTTCCTTCAGAGACAAAAGGAAGACGGGGGTTTGGCTCTACCTAACCTATTGTATTATTATTGGGTAGCAAACCTACAAAAAGTAGTCCGTTTGTTACAACAACTGGATGTTAGCTGGTGCCAATTAGAACTGAATACTTGTAAGCCATCATCATTCCCTGCATTAGTTGCCTCAAAGCTTCCTCTCTCTCCTAAGCAATATTCTACATGCACAGTTGTAATCTCTACACTAAAAATATGGTCACAATTTAGACAACACTTCAATATGACAAACTTCTCTATCTATAGTCCTATATGTGATAACCATGTTTTCCTGCTATCCAAATTAGATCCTGTCTTTGCCCAATGGCAGAGAGCAGGCTTAAGTAACTTTAGTGACCTTTACATAGATGGTATTTTCGCAACCTTTGATAATATCGCCTCTAAATTTAGTTTAGTTTTTTTAGATTAGTAAATTTAGTTTAGTTTTTTAGTTTAGTTTAGTTTTTTCTGATCATATCTGTGTTATGCTAAAGCCAGCATACAGACCACTGGTGAAAGTCACAAAACCAGTTCGCAAGCAGATACGAGTGTGGCCAGAGGGGTCTTCAGAGGCACTCCAGGACTGTTTTGACACCACAGATTGGAGTATGTTCAAAGAAGCTGCTACCACAAACAACAACACATGTCTCCAGGAGTACTCAGACACTGTATGTTCATACATCACCAAGTGCATTGATGATGTAACCAACCTCAAAACCATCACTGTTCGGGCAAATCATAAGCCATGGCTGACAGCAGAGGTTTACAGACTCCTGAGAGCCAGGAATGCTGACTTCACAGCGGGAAATCAGGTGGACCTGAGGACAGCCAGAAACAACCTGGCCTGGGGCATCAGGAAGGACAAGAAGCAGTATTCCAGGAAAATAGCTCACCGTTTCAAGGATAGCAAGGATACACGGAGTCTGTGGCAGGGAATACAGACCATCACAAACTACAAACCATCCCCACAGATCTGTGACAGCACAACCTCTACGCTGAATGAACTGAATGACTTCTTTGCTCGGTTTGAGGCATGTAACAGCACACCTGCACAAAAACATCAAATCTGTCCTCCCTACCTCCCTGGATCCCTTCCAATTTGCATATTGGTCTAATCGCTCAACCGACGATGCCATCTCCTCTGCCCTCCACACAGCTCTCACACATCTGGACACGAAAGACTCTTATGTTAGAATGCTGTTCATTGACTTCAGCTCGGCATTCAACACCATCATCCCCCAACAGCTCATCCTTAAACTGGACAGTCTGGGGCTGAACACCTCAATGTGTAACTGGCTGCTAGACTTCCTGACCGGGAGACCACAGGCAGTACGGGTCGGGAATAACACATCCAGCACCATCACATTGAATACAGGAGCCCCACAAGGATGTGTGCTGAGCCCCCTTCTATTCACCCTGCTAACACACGACTGCACACCATCATACAGCTCCAACCACTTCATCAAGTTTGCGGACGACACAACAGTGGTGGGTCTCATCAGCAACAACGATGAGACGGACTACAGGAACGAGGTGAGCCGCCTGGCCTTGTGGTGCAGACACAACAATCTCACTCTCAACGTGGAGAAGACAAAGGAGATTGTTGTGGACTTCAGGAAGAGGGATGCCCAACATGCCCCTCTGACCATCAACAGCACCACAGTGGAGAGAGTGGACAGCACCAAGTTCCTGGGAGTGCACGTCTCAGAGGACCTGTCCTGGAGCAGGAACACTGCATCACTGGCCAAGAAGGCTCACCAGCGCCTCTACTTTCTCCGCAAGCTGAAAAGGGCTGGAGCTTCAACCCCCATCATGTGCACCTTCTACAGGGGTGCCATAGAAAGTGTCCTGACCAGCTGCATCACTGTGTGGTTTGGTGCATGTACTGCATCCTGCCGCAAGAGCCTCCAGCGCATCGTGAGAGCAGCTGAGAAGATTGTCGGCACCTCCTTCCCCTCACTACAGGACTTACACAGCAACCGCCTCACTCGGAAAGCCCTCTGCATGGCAGGTGATCCCACACACCCACTACACAGCTGCTTCAGCCTGTTGCCTTCAGGGAGGAGACTGAGGAGTCTCCAGGCTCGAACCAGCAGACTAAATGACAGCTCTGTTCATCAGGCAGTCAGGATGCTAAACTCTCTGCCTGCTCTGCCCTCCCTCCCACTTGTACTGCCTTAATCACAAAAAACTTTCACACACCACCACACAACACAAAGATTTTAACACTGGACTCTGTGTCATCAAAACGGGTTATTCACTCAACTCACGGTCATGTGCTCATTCAGTTTGCACTACTTCTTATATTTGCACTAATGTTTGTATTACATTACTACCTATAGTCATACTACTGTTTACATTCACTGTTTACATTTATTACTACTGTTTTCATTCAATACTACTGTTTACATTTATTACTACCGTTTACATTTACACTACTTCTACACTACTACTGCTAAGATATATATTTTTTTACTAGCCTTATTGCATATGCCACTTTACCTCTATACCAATATCAACTACCTCATACATATACTGTGTACATAAACTTCATATGCTGCTTTGTCACTCTATTACAAATGTCAATGCCAGAACTTTCATTTTATTTTATAGATATACTTTTTACACTTTTATACTACTATGCAAAAAACTCAGGACAGTATTACACTTTTGTTATTTCATTTTATGCTTATGTTTATTAAATGTTTAGTGTTTTAGTGTTGGTGTAACTTTTCATACTTTCATACTACTACTATGCAAAAACTACTATGCAAAAACTCAGGACAGTATTACACTTTTATTATTTCATTTTATGCTTATGTTTATTAAATGTTTTAGTGTTTTAGTGTTTAAATGTTTACTGTTGCACTGAGGGACAGAGAGAAACGCAATTTCAATCATGTGTATGTCCTGTACATATTGCAGTTTTGACAATAAAGTTGACTTTGACTTTGACCGACTTTGACTTTGACTTTGACTTTACATCGTTCCGCCCTATTCCGTTATCTCCAGATTAGAGACTTTGTCCGCAACATCAGTCCTTGCATTCCCAATTTACCCCCAAAGGGAGGAATGGACATCATCGTGCAAACTCCTACACAAAGTAGAGGCCTCATTTCCAAAATCTATAATAGCAACTCATCACTCAATGTAGTGAAACTTAACAAGATTAGAGCAGAATGGTCAGAAGAACTTGGTATACACATCTCTGATGGGACCTGGAATCACACATTACGTAGAGTAAATGGGTCAACATCATGCGCTCGACTCGGACTAATTCAGTTCAAGGTCCTCCACAGGATTCATTACAGCAGAGCCAGACTCTCAAGGATTTACCCTACAGTCAGTGAAAACTTTGATTCTTTATAATGTAACTTCAGCACAGATGAAATACGCGTCCGTAATTACATAGGAACAACAGAATAAAGTCATGGGTTTTAATAACTTATATCTCTGCTGGCACAATAAACTTAAAGTTTAGTTACTTAAAGTAAGAAAGTTTCAGAGTAGAGAAGATGGAGGAGGAAGAAAATGGAGGATGAGGAGAGGCATTATCTTGATGTATTTTAACCAGAAACATGGTAGCTCTCCGGCCGATCTCGGCTACACGTTGGTACCCTAGGTAAAGCATATGACGACTTGTTACCTCGTGAAGATGGTCAATCCCCAGATGGTCCAACTGGCCAGTTCCTTTACCATTCTCAGCGTCTCCAGACGTCTGCCTTGACTCGAACCGAAAGTAACGTCAGTTCCTGGTTTGACTTTTCAATATAAGAGCTTCCTTTGAAGGAATCTCACTAAAAGAGCTTTTTTAGCTGTTGAAGATGACTCATAAATTGGCATGTTATAAGTCTTTAACTGAATGACGTGGTCATTAGCGTCAGACGATCATCAGTTCTTTGGAGAAGACCATGGTTTGAGGCTTACTCCAGCAGACTCTGTCAGTTCCAGCAAAAGCTTAGAACTTTAAGGAAGGATCTGTGATCAGTGACTTGTTGTTCTTCTCTGATTGGTCCAAACAAACCAGTGGATGAAGGTCACTCGGATAGGAGAAGATCAGTTTTTAGAACAGAGAAGAAGTTGTTTAGAATGAAGACAGAGAAACAGATTAGACTGGAGCCAGCTTCATAAAACAACTGATTAAAACTGTGTTCTAACTTCTAACAAAACTGATCGAGTTCAGTCTGACATATTAATTCACTTTCACGTTTGATTCATCATATGAAGAAGTGATCATTATTTTGAAATAACATTGGATTCAATAATGCTTATACAAGTAACACAAGGTTATTCATTAACACAAAAATAGAGGAATAAGAGAGTCTCTTATGACTTATTGTGTTTTGATTCAAAATAATGTAATAAAATAGTGTTAATGTCTTTTTACTGAGAGTATCAGTGAAAAGGTGTCACTGGGACATATCAAAGAGACGAAGGTGTATTAGAGAACCCCGTCTGGTTCACTACATAGATAATAAATTGTCTTTTCGACATTTTGATCGCTGTTATTATGACAAATTAATGCTGTTGTTTTGATACGTGATGTGAATACAAGTCAAACATTTCACTCATATATTTACTGTATATTTTTTTTTACTGTAAGCTTATATGTCTGAAATGGTATGCACCATGGTGCAGGAGTTCTGACACAGCAGTTGTGCGTGCGTCCTGCAAAGCTGCCTGGAGACACTGTGTGTAAAACAACCATTGCACACAGCTGAAGGTGGATGAAGACACTCCCCGCGGGACATGCAGTCCGCGTCTCTGCTGGCAGGAGCATGGTGCGGCCGGTGTCGTGCCAAAAAGTGATTCCAATTTCATCCGTTAAGTTTTAGGCAAAGAATCACTTTTTGGCACGACACCGGAACAGAATGGGCTACGTCTCCTCTCGTTGTATTTTTAATAAATACTCAAAATAAAAATGTGCAATGACTTTGGACTTTTAGGGGCGGAGTTGGCAAATACAATGAAAGAGTTGCCGGATCCAAGTGGTCAAAATGAGAGAGTTCTCGGATTATTTCCTGCAGGATCCAGCTCAAATTAACCACTGTGTGGTGCTCAATTTTCCACATGTAACTGTAAAAAAAAAAAGTAGAAACGTTTCGTCTTTCATCCGAAAGACATCTTCATTCTGAGGTGCTGTATTCAGCTCCGTCTTATAAATAGCACCTTCTCATATTGATACATTTTATAATGTTTTTACCAAAAGCCCTACAGTATAGTCACTGCTGTCCTTTGTTAATTTTTAATTTAGACAATTGTTTTGTTACTAGCAAGGTTGTGTATGTAAGACTCAGATGCAGGCAGACAGAGAACTCAAAAGTAAAATAAAACAATTTATTTAAACAAATGAAAACAAAGGGCTGACAAGGCATCAACAGCTTACAAAAAACAGAAGGAGAGCTCACTAGGAGACACAAGGGGGCACGAGGGAGTAAGACGAAGACGAAAACATTTGAAAGGATTTCAAGATAAAGAGCCACTGCTAGAAAAGTGATTGGAAGTGTTTTAAATAGAACTGAGGGAGAGTGAAAAGTGACAGCACCTGGGAAGATTGCTAATTAGAAACAAATGAGTGATTGCTTAATGAAGAACTGGTGAGACTGAGTGAGAGTGAGGAGTGACACCGAAACAAAAGGAGCTGAACCAAATCAAATCAAAAGGAGAACAAAAAGGACTTACAATTGCGGGTTTGACCTGGGAGACATGAAATGTGGGGTGGATTCTCATGGACTGTGGAAGTTGTAATCAGACAGCAGAGAGGTTTATGACTTTTATGATGAGAAAAGGACCAATAAATCTAAAAATCAGCTTTCTGGGAGTCTTTAGGGTGATATCATGGGTGGAGGGCCACACTTTTTGGTTCAGTTGATATTGTGGTGTGGTGGAGTGCCGTCTGTCTGCAAATCTCTTATTTTCTTTTGCTGTCTGGAGTACAGCCTCTTTGGTTTGTCTCCAGGTCCTACAACATCACCATACGTGATCTGAGGGAGCATCATAGGTGGCCGGCCAATAGGGGTCGCTAGGGCGCCGCCCCACTGGAACATCTTAAAAAACTTTTTAAAAATAAAAATAAAAATGAAATAATAAAATTTTAAAAATTCGAAATGTATGCATTTATGTTTTTAGTTGTGTAGGATAAATATTTTATGAGTAATGATGAGTTATATTTTTTGTTTCAAAAAACGTTTTTTGATTGGTGACTTATTTCCGGTCCTGGGGGCGCATGAATCTTATCCATAGACTCTCATTATAAATGGCGCATGCGCAGTTATTCCACGACGTTACAAAACAATGGGAAGATGCTGGACGCAGATTTCGGCGCCCTGGACACGTCCAACGTGAGCTGTACCTACTGATCATGTGCTTCCGATCTTTTTTTTGTCTGGGAAATGAGCCGCAGTCAGTGACTCAAGCAGGCTGGCTCAGGTGTGTTTTAAATCATTGAAAGCCCTTTATTTAATGCCTATTTGCCATTTCTGACTGATATGCCTCTCAACTTTTAGAAGTCTCTGTTTGTGAAAAAGCTTTCAGCTGACTGTTTATTCTAAAAGTGGCAACTGGTGAGTTTGTTTCTGGAGCTAGCATGCTAATGCTAAACTTTATCTAATGTGTATACATGTATTATTATATTGCCATTCCTGACTGATATGCCTCTCAACTTTTAGAAGTCTCTGTGTTTGTGAAAAAACCTTCAGCTGACTGTTTATTCTAAAAGTGGCAACTGGTGAGTTTGTTTCTGGAGCTAGCATGCTAATGCTAAACTTTATCTAATGTGTATACATGTATTATTATATTGCCATTCCTGACTGATATGCCTCTCAACTTTTAGATGGCTCATTTGTGAAAACAACCTTCAGCTTACTGCAAGTGAGAACTGGTGAGTTTGTTTTTTTCTTTGTCTGTTGAGTTAGGTTGCCAGCGCTAGCCTCAAGGTTATTGTATTGGACTATGATGGCTACATTTATTTCAATTTGCTTATAAAAAATGATCAAGCATTAATAAATGTATATACTAAATGTCACTGGTGGTGTTTTACTGGAATCTGATGGATACATTTATTTCAATTTGCTTATGAAAAATGATCAAACATTAATAATTGTATGTACTAAATGCCACTGGTGATGTTTAACTGGACTCTGATGGATACATTTATTTCAATTTGCTTATGAAAAATGATCAAACATTAATAATTGTATATACTAAATGTCACTGGTGGTGTTTTACTGGACTCTGATGGCTACATTTATTTTATTTTGCTTATAAAAATGATCAAACATTAATAATTGTATATACAAAATGTCACTGGTGGTGTTTTACTATTTCTTAACACTGTATTGATCTGGAGAATGAAAACAAAGCATCTTGCAAGTAACTAGCTCTTAGTAACATTGAAACAGTTAAAGTACATTTATATGGTGAAATGCTATATATGCTAAGTTGCATTAGGACCTTTAAAATTAGGAATATTTAAGAGAATTGGTACTCAAAAAAAGAGCTTGATTCAATTTAAATTATGAACTTTTATTACTATAATTAAAGTGTCTGTGACATCTTTCTACTTTGCATAAAATGTTACAAGATACTGTACTGTATATATCTTGTACCTTGTATCAGTCAACTACGGGTATGTTCGTTTTTGCAAACAAAATGATAAATTAATGAAAATTCCTTTCAAACTGAGTTTAAAATTAAAAACTGTGTTTCTTCATGGGACGTCCGACTACACGCAAATGCAACATCTGTGACGTAGGAGGATGAACCTCGAGTCTGCGTGTGCCATGATAACGCATCAATTTTCTGCCAGATCACCTTTTATTTGTATAATGCCGTTATGTTGCGTCGCATTTGGGTGTTCTAATATAATCAGTGAACAAGTGAGACTTTTCACTTTCCCAAAAGATGAAATACTTCGTCAAGTATGGAATAAATAAAGCTGCCCCCCTCTCGGAGCTCCCTCGCTTCCTGAAAGAGTAAGATAAAAAAAAATACGGGTGCAGACATAAATTAGAACCTGAAAGTTATGCACCATAACTCATGTTCCCTGAAGGAAGGGGAACAAGGTGCAACAACATGACTATGGGCATTGCGCCACCACGCGGTTCACCTGAAGCAATACAATCACGCCTTTTAAGGCAAGTAAGTGACAGCGTCAGCAAGGAGGCTCCGCCCTCCTTGCATAAAAGACGTGACGCGCAACGTACATCCTCTACATGCACTTCACCGAGCTTGGGCATTGGAAGGGCATTAGTTGAGCCAAAGGGCATCATCAAATATTTGAAGTGGCCTAGGTTAGTATTGAGAGAAGTCTTCGACTTATCTCCTTCTTTAATTCTGACCAAATGGTAGACATTGTGTAGATGAAGTTTAGTGCAAATTTTAGAGGAGTGCAGCTGGTTATATACTGAGTCAATAGGTGGTAAGGGATATTTATTTTTCACTGTAATTTGATTTATCTACAATAATAATTCCATATCTGTTAAGTTTCAATGATAACTTTATTCTGGGTAACTAAAGAATGATGAATCTTCTGGGTTTCTGTTAACCCCAAATCTGTTGGCTGAGACATTCTGACAACTGTATTGTTTGATTTCTCTGAGTGTGATTTAGTGAAACCCAGGAAGACTCAGGAGACTGAAAGTAAGGAATTAATTAACTGATTTAAAATATTTATAGTGGCTGACTTGGGAAGAAATTGGTAAGTATCCGTGGAAGCAGAATGTACATGGTTAGGGTTTTCATTAAGGCAGAAGATCTTCTGGAAGATGTATACATTAAACAGTGGAGGCTTGATCTTTTTGTAGGCATTCAGGCTTCGAGAGGAGTGGAGAGAGTGGACAGCACCAAGTTCCTGGGAGTGCACGTCTCAAAGGACCTGTCCTGGAGCAAGAACACTGCATCACTGGCCAAGAAGGCTCACCAACGCCTCTACTTTCTCAGCAAGCTGAATAGAGCTGGAGCTTCAACCCCCATCATGTGCACCTTCTACAGGGGCACCATAAGCTATGTTTCCATCCAATTTAAATTCGATTTTTGAGCGAATTTTAGAAAATTTCGCTAAAATGTAAATTAAAATTATGAGGATCAGAAGTGTTTCCATTTAACTGGCTTGAAGCGCATCTGCAATGCCACGCAAAGCGTCTCTACGTCAGACGTCAGCGTCATTACGTCACACGTCAGCGCCATACGTCAGACGTCAGCGTTACGCACTTCCACAGTAAACAGGAAGTAGCGTTTGAAAACAGACATCTCGGCAAAATGGAGAGAATATTTCAGGTATGTGTTGCTATCGGGCAAGTTGTATTTATTCTGTCATGCCAACTAGTTTTAGCGATGTTACATGTTGTCCGGAGCGGAAACAGCTGATCAGTCACGTGACGTGAATGTTCGCTGCGGCAGAACTGAGTCGGCTAATCTGTTTCCATCTGTCGTTTAGCCGACTCAGCTCTGAATCGACTCCCCAAAAACTACCTCAAGCGAGCGTATAAACTTTAGAGCGACTTAGAGGAAGTTAACTCGAATTATGCCGTTTCCATTTAGCTTTTCTGATGCGATGCTTCATAATGCGCACCTAGAAACCTTGATGGAAACACGCCTACTGAAAGTGTCCTGACCAGCTGCATCACGGTGTGGTTTGGTGCATGTACTGCATCCTGCCGAAAGAGCCTCCAGCGTATAGTGAGAGCAGCTGAGAAGATTGTCGGCACCTCCTTGCCCTCACTACAGGACTTACACAGCAACCGCCTCACTCGGAAAGCCCTCTGCATGGCAGGTGATCCCACACACCCACTACACAGCTGCTTCAGCCTGTTGCCATCGGGGAGGAGACTGAGGAGTCTCCAGGCTCGAACCAGCAGACTGAGAGACAGCTCTGTTCATCAGGCAGTCAGGATGCTTAACACTCTGCCAGCTCTGCCCTCCCTCCCACTTGTACTGCCTTAATCACAAAAAACTTTCACACATTACCTCACAACACAAAGTTTTTTAACACTGGACTCTGTGTCATCAATACGGGTCATTCACTCAACTCACGGTCATGTGCTCATTCAGTTTGCACTACTTCTCATATTTGCACTAATGTTTGTATTACATTACTGCCTATAGTCATACTACTGTTTACATTTACTGTTGACATTTATTACTACTGTTTACATTCATTACTACTGTTTACATTTATTACTACTGTTTACATCTAGACTTTTTATATCTACACTACTGCTGATATACAGTATATATTCTTTTTACTAGCCTTATTGCATAATGCCACTTTGTTTCTATACCAATATCAACTACCTCATACATATACTGTGTACATTAACCCCATATGCTGCTTTGTCACTCTTTACAAATGTCAAATGCCAGAACCTTCATTTATTTTATAGATATACTTTTTATACTTTATACTTCGGGACAGTATTACACTCTATTTCATTTTTGCTGTTGGTGAAACTTTTTATACTTTTATACTACTATGGAAAACTACTATGAAAAAACTCAGGACAGTATTACACTCTATTTCATTTTATGATTATGTTTATTAAATGTTGGTGTTTTGGTGTTGGTGAAACTTTTTATACTTTTTTACTACTATGAAAAACTACTATGCAAAAAACTCAGGACAGTACTAAACTTTTATTATTTCATTTTATGCTTGTTTATTAATTGTTTAGTGTTTAAATGGTTACTGTTGCACCGAGGGACTGAGAGAGAAATGCAATTTCAATCCTGTGTATGTCCTGTACATATTGCAGTTCTGACAATAAAGTTGACTTTGACTTTGATGGCAAGATTCCAGGTTCTAGGAAGGGGAGTATGGTAGATGAGATTCACAGGTCAGCGCAGGATGAAGAGGTAATAGAGGGATCTTTTCAGTTGTACAGTATGTCCATATGAAGAGAATTGTTTTAAAGTGAAGGTCCAAGGCAAACTCAAGCTGGGGGACCAAGGTTAGACTCAAACTTAAAGAACACAGGAAACACATTCTCATCTGTGAGGACCATGAGCTAAACAAGATTCACAATAACTTTATTTGCATTATGAACTCTGGCCTGTCACTGAGTACCATAAGTAGACACCGTGTCAGCGGCATCCTCTTCTTCTTCTTGTGGTGTTTATTGGCGGTTTGCAAACAACTTAATGGTGCATTACTGCCACCAACTGGTAAGGAGTGTGAACCACATGACAAAAAAAACTTTTTTCCTTTTATATCCTATTATACAATCTACACTGTTTAAAAAATAAAATATAGCCTGATAGCCTCTATTTCCTGATTTTGTCTGCAATAAATCTACAATGTCCAATTTCATTTTCATTCTACTAAGATTCCTAATCAACTTGTTTCTTTGAACCTGATATATCCTACAATGTAAAATAATGTGTTCTATTGAGCATGCATCAGGGTAATGTGTTCTGTTTCCTCTTCTCCACACTCACATTTCCCTGTCTGATGTTTCCCTATTAAACATAATGTGCTGTTCAGCCCAGTATGCCCTATCCTTAGTGGTGAAGTTATGGTTTCTTCTCTCCTGTTTCTTACTGTTCTTCTTCTTTCTCCAATTTTCCTTAGGATTTTATAAAACCACCGGCCTTTCTTTTCTTCCTCCCATAATTTTTGCTGCCTTTCTTCCATTTTTTGTTTTATTGTACCCTTTATTTCTTTTATACTAAACTTAACATTATCACATCCCGACTAGTGCTCTCCTTAGCCATCCTATCTGCCTTTTCATTTCCCACAACCCCGTGATGTGCTGGAATCCATATAAAATTTACTGTAATCCCCATCATGTTGATCCTGTATAGTGTTTGTTGTATTTCAATTAATATATCTGGTCTACTATCTGACTGGTTGTGTTGCAAACTGTACAATGATAAACTAGAATCTGAGCAAATGATTGATTTTAACGGTCTTACCTCTTCTACCCACTGAACTGCTAAAAGTAATGCGAGCATTTCTCCTGTATAAACTGAAAGTCCATCACTGACCCTTTATCCTACTTAAATATTAAACTGTGGTACAATGAATGCTATCCCTATTCTATTAGGTGTATTTTTTGATGCGTCCGTGTATATATGTACATAATTATAATATTGGTTAATATATTCCTGTACTGTATATTTATTCATAGTAAAATTGGTATTCTTGTTTTTCTTTTCTAATAATGAAAAATCTACTATTGCATCAGGAAGTACCCAAGGTGGTATTATGGGTAATGGAACTTTCTGACATTAATCTATTTTGTCTAAATGGATTTAATTAACTTTGGCTTTTATTATTCACCCAAAGCTTTTTCTCTTTTCTTTTTCCTTTCCCCAACCTGACTGAAGCACCTCTAATGTTAGCATCATCATATTGCAGCCTTGGTCCTTAAATACAGCAAGGTGGCTGATTAAAGAAATGAGCCACAGCTGAGGAGAATAGAACTCCTCCCTGTCACTCAGGAGATGCAAAAAAGTGATGTGAACACAAACACTGAAATCTTTACAGTTTCAGTTTTTTTTATTTTTGTTTTTTGTTTTGTCAAAACAAAAATAGTTATATTCATAGAAGAAAAAAATTTCCTTTAACATCATGACTTGTGTTAATAGATAGCAGTCATGAACAAAGACATGCAGTTTCTTTGTGAAATCATTAAGCCATATGTCTAAGGTTTATTTGAAATATGTTTTCGAGATTCTAAACAAGATGACTCTGAAAAGTGTCCTTTTAAATCCTAACAGAGTGCAGCCATTTATTTCTGAATGTTCATGTGCTGAAAGTGAAACAATTTCCTGTACAATTTGTACTTGGCTAATGAGAACAAACCCATTCAGCCCTAAAGAGTAAGCCCCTATAAATAGGACTGCAAGAGAACTGTTGCCCACCCACTCTCCAGAGCTCAGTACCCTGATTGCATAACCAGGGATAAGTTAGCAGGAACTTATTCAACAAGTTCTGTTGGACATCTGCAGCTCTAGTGGTGTACTCTCCAGTTTTACTGCACAAGACTTTGTACCAAGCACTAATTAATCATTAAAGGCAGT
>JBBPBX010011833.1:0-14187 GCA_038048925.1 Garcialebias charrua
TTCCTAATGTATTCTCAGCCTGTTATAATTCAAGACAAAGAGGGGTAGCAATTTTAATACATAAAAATGTTAACTTCACAGTATTAGATCAGGTTATAGACCCACACGGTAGATATATAATATTAAAGTTATCAATATTTAGACAAAATTATTGTATAGTTAGCATATATGGGCCGAATGTAGACGACGCTTCTTTTTTTCATGACTTTTTTTCCACTCTATCAAAGCACATGGATTCCTCACTGGTAATGGGAGGTGATCTCAACTTTGGTTTCAATGACAAAATAGACAGACTGAATACAGTGGGAACTCAACGCAGTTGGCAATCTATAAATATAGTTAAACAGTATATGAATGATTATGGACTCTGCGATGCATGGCGATCTTTTCACCCTGATAGCAAAGAATATTCTTTCTTTTCACATGTGCATCATTCATATTCTCGTTTAGATTATTTCATAGTAAGCAATTCATTGCTGACCAACATCTCAGACACTAAGATACACCCTATTGCTGTCAGCGATCATGCACCAGTTACTCTACATTTAGATTATAAAAAAGAAACTAGAAAAAATATAAATTGGAGATTAAATACATCACTGCTTCAAGAAGAAGAATTTTTGCAATATTTTAAAACTGAATGGGCATCATATTTAGAGTTTAATGATTTACCAGGAACATCAGCATGTACACTTTGGGAGGCTGGGAAAACAGTTATGAGAGGTAAAATAATATCCTATTCAACAAATAAAAAGAAAAAAGAAAATAAACGTATTGGGGAATTAGAGAAATCAATCAAACTATTAGAAGGTTTACAAGGAGAGGAAACACAGCAAAAGCTACGCAAATTAAAATTAGAACTAAATGAATTTATTGATAAGAAAAATAAATTTTTGATACAAAGACTTAGATTAGATCATTTTGAATACGGTAATAAATCAGGGAGCTTTTTAGCTAATCAACTCAAATTAAATAAAGAAAAAACATCAATATATGGTATTAAAGATAAACATGGAAATATAATTCATGATGAGGGAAAAGTAAACGATGTTTTTAAAGATTTCTATAAAACTCTATACACTCCTCAAATAAATCCATCTAATGAGGATATTAATGAATTCTTGGAGAAAATAACACTTCCAAAACTAGATATTAGTCAGTCATCAAAACTAGACTCACCATTAACATCAGATGAGCTCCATGAAGCAATTAAAAGCATGCCTAATAAGAAATCTCCAGGTCCTGATGGCTATCCAGTGGAATTCTATAAAGAATTCTGGGATATACTGGAACCTATATTCTGTAGAGTGCTACTTGAGTCAGAAGGAAATGGCAGGCTACCAACACATATGAATTCAGCCAACATTAGTCTCTTATTAAAATCAGGCAAAGACCCAGTATTAACTACCAGTTATTGTCCAATCTCTCTTATTAATGTAGATGTTAAAATAATTTGTAAAGTCTTATCAAAAAGACTAGAGAAGATAACTCCTGTTATTATACATCCAGACACTTGCAGATTATATAATGTAATAGAGTATTCGTATTTTAAAAATATTGAAACAGCTATTTTTTCTTTAGATGCTGAAAAAGCATTCGATAGAGTAAATTGGAATTTTTTATTTGCTACCTTAAATAAATTTGGTTTTGGGAATTACTTCATTAACTGGTTAAAAATATTATATAGTTCACCAACAGCGTGCGTCAGGACAAATAATCAATTATCTTCAAGCTTCTGTTTACAGAGGGGCACCAGGCAAGGTTGCCCACTTTCACCAGCATTATTTGCTATTTTTATTGAACCTTTAGCAGCAGCAATAAGGCAAAGTGCTGATATTAAAGGAATAAAGGGTAGAAACATAGAACATAAAATTAGTCTTTATGCTGACGATGTTTTGCTTTTTCTTGAGAACTCAGGAAACTCAATATCTAATGTTATCAAGTTAATAAACTCATTTTCAAAAGTTTCTGATTATTCTATAAACTGGACAAAATCTACAGTTCTTCCAATAAATTGCGTGTTTAATAATTCTCTTAATGAAAGACTGCAATCAGGTAACATTAAATATTTAGGTGTTAATATCTCTCCTAAATTGGAGGATTTAATAAAATTAAATCATATCCCATTATTAAAGAAAATTGAAGACGATCTTACTAGATGGAGATCTCTACCCATATCACTTATGGGAAGAGTTGCCTCAGTAAAAATGATGGTGCTGCCGAGAATAAATTATTTATTCTCAATGATTCCAAATAAACCTTCAACTGAATGGTTTAAGTCCCTGGACTCTTCTATATCTAAATTCCTTTGGAAAAATAAAACTCCACGTATTAGTTTAAAAACATTACAGAAATCTAAAGATACCGGAGGATTAGAACTTCCAAACTTTTATTACTACTATTTAGCCAACAGGTTACAATATATATCAAAGTGGTTAAAACCGAATGCACTAGATGAAACTTGGATAGATATAGAACAAACTTTATGTAATAATATTAGGATTTCAGATCTACCATTTATCAGTACAGATTTAAAAAGACATGTCTGCTTTAAGAGCATCAATATTAGCTCATCTCTGACAGCATGGTGGGAGTATCTGAAAATGACAAAGTCTTCACTACTCCCATGTAGACATACACCTCTCTGGAACAATCCTGACATTCAACAAGAAAATAATATGTTAAATTTCCCAGGTTGGAGAATGAAAGGTATTGAATGTCTGGAACACATATTTGAGGGTATAGACTTTATTCCATTTAATAAATTAATAATACAATATGACATTGATAATAAATATTTCCTACAATACCAACAAATTAAGTCAATTGTAAAAAAGAAATTTAAGCTTAATAAAACATTGTTGGAAACACCAACATGTGTGTTAGAGTTTATTAATTTTCAACCACCCAAATTATTATCTAAAATATACAAAAAATTGTCTAGAATCGATGACTCGATAGCACTACCTGTTGAAAAATGGGAGTCAGATTTATCAATCAACTTTGAACAAAAAATTTGGTCTCAAGTATGTTCAAATACTTTTAAATTGACTAGAATCTCCAATTTACAATTAATACAATATAAGGTTCTCTATAGAGTACATTATACAGGTCAGCGAATGTTTAAGATGGGCTTTACACCATCTAACAAGTGCTCACAGTGCATAAGTAATACACCTGATGATTATATTCACGCGCTCTGGTTCTGTCCACCCGTTCAGAGGTTCTGGGTACAGGTATGTGAAGACTTGTCTAAATGTTTGAAATTTAATATCCCACTCTCTCCATCTGTTTGCTTATTGGGTATCTTTGAAGATGTTATACTAGAAAAAAATACATCCTATATGCTTTTCACTGCCTTATGCATCGCAAAGAAAACCATACTCGTAAATTGGAAAAATAAAAATAATCTTAGCATTAATCAGTATAAAAATCTTCTGTTAGATCATATTAGTCTTGAAACAGCATCTGCCGACACATTGGATCAATCTATTTGGCATTCTTTGATCGGCTCCGTTACGTAGTGAGGGTGGGGGGTCTGGGATGTGGCCTTGTGGGGCATTGGGACTGGAGGGGGGGGAGGTTGGGGTTTGGGGCGCCGGGGGGTTGGGGCTGCTTGGGCGGGGAGGACCCTGTCTTCGACCTGGGGAGGACCGGGGGGGTTCTGGGGGATATCTGCTAGGGGCGGCATGCGGGCCCTAAGGTGGTCGGTGGCGGCGGTCATGGGTCGCCGGTCGGTGACCCGGCTGTGCTGGGGTGGTTTCGGGGCGGGTGCCGGGGGCTTGGGACTCTGGGGACGTGTCGTCCCCGGGCTTGGGCCTGGTGGGGGTCGGGGGTCATGGGCTCTGGTGGGCGGGTCGCCGGGCAATGGGCTGGCTGGCGCTCTGGTGCCCGGCTCTGGCCGGGGGCCCTCGGCTCGCTGGTGGGTTGGGGGTTCATATGCTGGGGGGTGGGTGTCTGGGGGCGTGACTGGTGGCCAATGGGTGGGGGCGGGCAAACCCAGCCTGGTTGTCCAATGTGTTATGTGTTCTGAAAGTTGTTAATATGAAGGGTGGGTGTAGTATTTCTTCTGGGGTGGGGATTAAGGGGATGTCCTGGATGATGGTCTTGGACTATGCTTGGCCGGTGTGCGGACCCTGGTTGGGGCCTGTTCTTGGTGCTTCCTGGCTCTGTCGGCGGTTGGGCGGGCGCTCTTGGCCGTGTCGTCCATGTTGGATTTCGTGTCTTCTTGGGCGGCGGGCTGACTGCGGTTCGCAGGGGTCGTGGCGGCCCTGGTGGGTGTGGGCTGTTGGTTCTGCTGTTGGCGGCCCTCGGGGCCGTGTCCCTCTCTGGTCTTGGCTCAATGGCCTGGCGGTCGGAGAGGTGTTTCTTTTACCTCGCTCCTTGGGTGGACCTTGGCGGACTGGGGGGGGGGTACGCAGGGTCAGCGGGGGAGCTGACTCGCTGTGGGAGCACTGTTCCTGCAGATATTTTCTCCCCATCCCTCACCACACACCTCCGCCCTCTTCATCTTAAATTAATACATGTAGGGAATTTGAGTCTCGGGTGTGCTGCAATGGTTTTACATCTCTGTTGTTCAGGGCACCTGGGACTCAATTTTATATACACTTTAGACATTCATTCATAAACATTACTTATATTTATTGATATTATTTGTTCTTATACTGAGTGACGTGCTGTAAAATCAGTCGGACTGTTAAAAACGTGGTGTAAACGAGAAGAAAAAAAAACTAATTTTTGTCATATTTGAGATTTGCATAAAAATTAGTCCACAAAGTCACCATCTAGTGATCGAGGAACTAAAAACAGTATAAAATCTTCCTAATCAACCTTTGAACAGAAGTTTTCTAGGGGTATGTCCGTCCATCCATTATCTTTACCCACTTCTTTCTTTTTTCAAATAGCGGGTGTCACTGGTCTGGTGCCCATATCAGTCACTGTATGAGAGGCAGGGGACACTCAGGTCTCCAGTCCATCAAAAGGGAATAGAGACCAAACCATTCACACTCTTACCTAAAGGCAATTTAGAGTTACCAATCAGCTTAACATGCATGTTTTTGGTCTGTGGGAGGAAACCAGAATACCTGGAGAAAACCCACACATACACAGAGAGAACATGCAAATTCCATCCAGAGGGGGCCCCAGCTGGGATATGATCCAGCAACCTTCTTGCTGAGAGGCGGTAGCTCTACCAATTGAGCCACCATGCTGCACAGAGGTAAGTCTTCAGAAATAATCCTTGTAATTTCCTTTGAAATTAACTATTTTTCTCAGCTGGCTATCATAGCCTGGGAAATCCCTTCATATGATGTTTGGTATCATTGTGAAGCTTGAGGACTCCCCTTTATAAATTAACAATTCCCAATGACATTACTACAGACCAATAAAAATTGTTTTCAAAGCAGCACCATCACAAACGAACCCAGCTTGTTGCTAGCCAGGTGATAAAATGACCACAATTCAACAAATATAATTTTGAAGTTTTTGAGATGGAGAATTTTAAAATTATAAGTCAATATTGAGAAGTTCATCTTTGTGACTCATTTCGCAACATGGGTCACAAATAATAAATGCCAAGAATACATGAAATTATACCAATACAATTTGAACCTAGCTTTGATTAAAGTCTAAAAGAAGTTCAAGAGATCTCATGAATGTAGATGGAAGCACCGTCTGCCTATCCGCCAACATCTGAAACAATTATGTCATCCTGAACTTTACATTTTTTAACTCGGGTATAAAACATTCAAAGCTCAATTATTTTCCAATGGTTTAAATGTAGTTTGGTGAGTCTTTGACCAGACAGGAGCTCCATATGACAAACGTGAAAGAATCATTGCGTTTAAGAACACCTCTGTATATTAAAGCGTCAAACATTTTCTAATAATCTTAAAACAATTTACTGTATGTTGAAAATATAAGCTTCTATTATTGTTTCATATACCCGGAATGTGAGCATCTGATTCCAGAGTCATTGCCTCAGCTGTCACAAAGCTTAACGCATGTCACTGCAACACAAAAACTGAGCACAAAATTTATCTTTCCTTAAAACTTCGACAAACACTGCTGTTGAAGTTGACCTCGTTAGCAACATAGCTCATGAACCACTGGACAGTTTTAAATAAAACCTTCAAAAAATAATAACTGGATCAGGATCTACAAATCTTCAACTTTAAGGTAGGTAATACACCTACATATAAATGGCTATAACTCAACCAATTTTACATATGTTTAGCTCAAATTTGGTAGTAGCTGAGACAGAGTCATTATCAACAAAGAGCCAATGCATTTGTTGAGATCTCGCAAGAAATTGCTTAGGGATGCACAATGTTATTGTCATGGTATCGGCCGATATTAGTGTTAAAGTTCAATATCGGACATTTCATTAAAATAACTTGCCAATATAAAAGCGTTGTTTTTGCCTGCAGCGGCAGCACAACGCGATGGACGTTGCAGCGGCAGCACAATGCGATGGCGTCACGTGCGCCTACCTGATCTCACAACGGAAAGGAAAATTCAAAATGCCGGCGGAGTGGAAGTTTTATTTTTCGTTGGTGAGGATGTCGGATTCTGAAGATTTATGGACTACGTTGAGCCTCGCTACATCGTCCGCAGTAGGAGATATTTTTCCGACGTAACGTTACCCGAGTTACAAGCAGTCATTTCCAACGTCGTTGAGAAGCTAATAGCTGATAGCGCGACTTGTTGGGTGAGTTTTACCACAGACATCTGGACGTGGTGTTAGCCCCGTTAGCATGATTAGTCTTATGGCACAATGGATAGACAAAAACTTTGAACTTAAAAAGGCTGTCCTTCATGCACAGAGGATCCCACACTGCAGCTTGGAACAAGCCTCCACAAGTGAGACAGCATCGCAGGTGACTAATGCTAATAAATAACTTTTAACACTTTTCATTTAACAGAAGTTAAAGTGCTGTGAATATCATATGGCTGTTACTGAATATATGTCACCTGCTCTCTTACAGCTGTTACACAACTTTTGTAGCAAATAAGACTAAATAAGAGGCTATGTTCTGACAAAGGAATATAAAATTTCAGTATTGGCATATCGGCCAAAAATCCAATATTGTGCATCCCTAAAATTGCTCATAAAGTCTTATTTAATTGATCTTTTGGCTTTACCTCAGACCCTTCTCATCATAAATGATCTTAGTCTAAAACTCTGATATGAAAGGTGATGGGTGCTACATGTTTACTTAATCTTTTTTTAATATTCAAAATGCATCTTAAACAGATTGATTCAAAATAATCTTAAAACATCTCAGAAGTAGGTGTTGAGGGGATCCGTTTTGGTGGCCTTAGAATCACTTCTCTGTTTTTTGCAGATGATGTGGTCCTACTGGCTTCATCAGGTCGTGATCTACAGCTTTTGCTGGAGCGGTTTGCAGCCGAGTGTGATGCGGCCGGGATGAGGATCAGTTCCTCCAAATCCGAGGCCATGGTCTTGAGCCGGAAAAGGGTAGAGTGCCCTCTCCGGGTCGGGGAGGAGGTCCTGCCCCAAGTGGAGGAGTTTAAGTATCTTGGGGTCTTGTTCACGAATGAGGGAAAACTGGAGCATGAGATCGATAGGCGGATAGGTGCAGCGTCTGCAGTGAAGCGGGCGCTGTCTGTCGTGGTGAAGAGAGAGCCAAGTCAAAAGGCAAAGCTCTCAATTTACCGATCGATCTACGTTCCCACCCTCATCTATGGTCATGAGCTTTGGGTTGTGACCGAAAGAACAAGATCACGGATACAAGCGGCTGAAATGAGTTTTCTCCGCTGGGTGTCTGGACTCTCCCTTATGGTACATCCAGACCGAACGCGTTTTCAACTTCAGGAGCGTCCGGTTTACATGCAAAGTCAATGGGGGACGCGGGCGTCACGTCACGTGTGTGTTGAGCGTGCTGGAAAGCGTTTTTCCGTGCACGTGAACCCGCGTCAGCCTCCAAAGCACACCTTGATCATGCTGAAGATTTTGCCGTTCAAACTCGTGAACGCGTGTGTCAACCAATCAGGGAGAGTCGGGGGGAGAGAGAGGGGGAGAGTCCCTATGTGACGCGGAAACGAGGGGACGGGTATTGCGCAACTATGTGACGTATTGTTTGTGGGACACAGAAAAAACCCGCGAAGTCGTGTACTATGGAAGAGAAACTCATTGTAGCTGTGTGTTCGCGACAAGTCCTTCACGACCAGTCAAGTCTGCTCTACAGAGACAGAAATAAAAAGCTCCTTGCCTGGCGGAGTGCAGTGAGGAACTCGGTATACCGGTAAGCTCCTCCCACACACCCCGCCGCCACACCGCCGCAGCTTCGCGTTCTGGTCTGGACACCACTGTGGGTCCAGTGCGTCCACTTGCGTGCGTGACGAGCTTTTTTGAAGTTGAAACGCTGTTAGGTGTGGACGTACCATTAGAGATAGGGTGAGAAGCTCAGTCATCCGGGAGGGACTCAGAGTAGAGCCGCTGCTTCTCCACATCGAGAGGAGCCAGTTGAGGTGGCTCGGGCATCTGGTTAGGATGCCTCCTGGACGCCTCCCTGGTGAGGTGTTCCGGGCACGTCCCACCAGGAGGAGACCCAGAGGAAGACCCAGGATACGCTGGAGGGACTATGTTTCTCGGCTGGCCTGGGAACGCCTTGGGATTCCATCAGAGGAACTGGCCCAAGTGGCTGGGGAGAGGGAAGTCTGGGCCTCCTTACTAGGCTGCTACCCCCGCGACCCGACCCCGGATAAGCGGAAGAGAATGGATGGATGGATGGATCTCAGAAGTATGAGTAAACTAAAGCAGAAGTAGATAAGAAAAGCAAGATCTGGTGGGGAACCATTTTTCTGTCTGTTGGGACTTCTTGGCCAAAAAGTGCTCGTTCATCCTCTGCTACATGTTAAAATGTCTTCTGCTGCGTCTCCGTGGCGCTGGTGGCCGCCATGCTGATGACAGTATCACACACTGAAGTGATGGGAACAGTCTGCTGCTCCCTGTCTGATCGGCTCTGCCGCACTAGGTTTTCATTCAGGCCGGTTCAAGGCTGCGCGCGCTGTCGCGGTATCTTAGCAACAAAGAAGGAAATCTAGTGTGTGTGTGGCCTCAACTCAAAAAGACTTGTTTCTGTCCCCCCACCAGCAGCAGCAGCTGCTTTTCATCACGACCCGGATGTTTCTGACGCCATTTTAACACACTTTTTTTTTTCTTTTCATGTGGTGCGAACTGGGGGCTCCCCTCCAGATGTACTGGTTTTTAAATTTTAAATAAATAAAATAAAAAACAGTGGCGAACCCAACTTTCACCTGGATACAAGTTAAACTCACGCAGCGCCTCCTCTGGTCACACGACGCTCGATTGGTGCACGGTGTGAAGCAGCTCGTATCGTGTACTGTACATTTAAAACGGCTTAAAACTATTTACACCGTCGCGCGACAACCGTTAGCAGCAGGCTTTTACCTGTTAGCATAAAATGCTGCCGTGAAGCAGCATTTTATGCTAACAAGTTGTGAAAATGTTTTAATTACAGGTGAATAGGCTGGACTGGATCGACGGTTAATCGAAAAGAAGGCTGCATGTTCTCGTCATAACTCCTTTTTAGTGTCGAATATCCCGTCCCCGGTACAGGCACCGTGACATGTAGCTGAAGAAGTGCCAATAAAGACTAAGCGGTGTGTTACCGTGACAGCGTTATAAACTAAAGAGAGCTCCCGTGTTCCTCCGTCGTACTGTCCCCGTCTGCTCCGTTGCAGACTGGATGCAGAGGCGGATGATGCTTTAGATTCACCTTGTTTTTTATTTATTTATTAAGATTATAAACCGCGGCTAATTTGTCAGCAGTTGGTTACTCACCCCCTTTCCGAGCCATCCGCAGCCGTCTCGTTATCTCCGCCCGGGACTTGTGGAAGAAAAGGAGGCACGACTCCACGCCTTGTAGGCGGGACACGGTGGGAACCGTCTGAAAATGAGGCAGACCCTTCCTCAAGCTTCAGCTTCTCTCAAAACGATACAGTATTCCTGAAACGTTCAGCTAGAGCCGGTACATTCGGTTCACTATAAGGATTCGGATTCATCCGAGTCATTCACTAAAACGATCCGCTTCATTTGAGGCTGGTTGAAATATCGCAGCAAAAAATCAGCGGACTCAAGTGAACCGAATCACTTGAGTGACTCAGATTAACTCGAGTCCCTAAAGTGAACTGAATGCACCAGCTCTAGTTTTCATTCAACCTTTATTTATACAGGTTAATCCCAATGAGTCGCGGGGACTCATTTACAACGGTCAGAGACCTGATTATTTTATTTATTTATTTTTTTACAAAGAGCAATGACAAGAGTGGATAACAATAACAACAAACAATCATAAATTGGCATACAATTTTTTTTAGACCAGTTAAAATAAAATGGCAAAAGGACAGTCAAAAGGAAAAAAAAATGTTTCAGGACTACAAGTAGTGTTAAAGCTGCTATATGTAACTTTTCTAACAATATATTTTTAACATCTTTCTTCACTCTGTCACTAGATTGATGTTAGAGAGGTAATCTCTGAAAAAAACTAAAAAAAAATATTGTCCCCTTGCTTCTCCAGGTGGTAAATAAGCATTTCTAAAAAGAAAAAGTGACCCGCCATTTTCCAGCCAATAAAAACAAAGTTTGTAACCAGCCAATAAAAACCGAGCTTGAATTCGAATCAGCCAATAAAAACAGAGCTTGAATTTGAATTTTAACAGACCACAAGGGGGCAGTGCCATATATGGCTCTGAGGGGGAGGGATCAGAATGCTTTGCTTGTTGAAATTTTTTCTAAGTGCTGATGTTCTACAGAAACTGCAGACTCCACCTTTAAGCACTCACCAACACAAATTTGTGTACAAAATTTGTTTATACAAATTTGCATACAATATTGGTATATGTGTACAAATTTGTCTACAATGTTTGTATATTTGAATTTGTCTACAATGTTTGTATATGCGTACAAATTTATCTACAATATTTGTATATGCGTACAAATTGATCTACAATATTTGTGTGTGTACAAATCTATCTACAATATTTGTATGTGGACAAATTTATCTACAATATGTGTGTACAAATTTATCTACCATATTTGTATGTGTACAAATTTATCTACAATATTTGTGTGTACAAATTTATCTACAATATTTGTGTGTACAAATTTATCTACAATATTTGTAGGTGTACAAATCGGTCTACAAAATTTGAGAAAAAGGCCCATTGTGAAGTTTGAATTCAGCTCATGAAAAATGGAAGCAAAAACCAAAGTGTAGCATTTATATTTTTGTTCAGTGTTGCACAACAGCAGCTAAAAGCAAATATATTATTTAGATTTATTATAATATAAATATAATTATATCATGAACGTACCATAGTACTCCTTACCACCTTGTGCAGGTGCATGTTTGTCTTTTTTCAAATTTGTATATTCTGCTTTTTTCATTATGTCATGTATTTTTTTTCCCCTATTTGGATTAGTAGCTTCAAAATTTAGTTTCAAATTCTTCTATTTTTTATTACTTTCATTAGCATTCACATTTCACTTTAGTTTCTGCCATTACGACTGGGTAAATTTTTGATATTTCTACTGCCTAATAATCCGCAAGTGAAAATAGCCACTGGCTACATCTGGAATGATGCAGCTGCCTCTTTTGCAGAATTTTTGTGCAGTCTTAAATAAATCCAAACTTAAACACCAACTTAAAAACCAAAATAAGCAAACAGTAGCCAAGATTAGCATATATGTAGCTAAAAGCGAACACTGGACCAAAAGCTAAAATTAGCAAAACAAAATTTTTAAGTTGGCTAAAATTTAAAATCCCTATTAATTTGGGGGGGGGAAAAGAAAGTTAAATATGTTTAAAAGTATAAAGATGAAAAAATGTGAATGGTTAAAATTGCCAAAATATGTTAGGTAGCAGTGCCAAAAACATAAACATGACGTGACCATCATTTACACAAGCAAAACAAAGAAAAATATGCTAACAATTAAAATAAATCAACTGATAAGAGATGCATTTCCAAAACACAGCAAAACCTTTTTTTCTTGCTTATTGAATGTAGTCCTTTGTTTTAGCAGATCTAAAATGTTCTCCATTTCTTCAGCCTCATCTGCATTTGCTCATGTTCCGAGGTCCTTTCAAGTTCGTTTTGTAGAATGACGTACGGATAAGGTTTTCTAAAATCTTGTAGTATAGATTTATATTTCAGCAGTTCCTTTGTATTATCCTACTTCAGTTTTCTTTAGCTTTTTTACTGATTAAACACAGACAAACTTAAAGCTGCTGGTGTTACCGGTAAATCCCAAAAGGTAACCAAACAGACAAAAATAAAAATTGTACTGAAGTAAATTAAAAAGAAATTGATCCTGGGGCTTCACACGATCAATTGATAAACTAATATAATAATCATGTTCACGCATTACAGTAATTCACAACACAGTTTTATTTCACACATGCGTACAGGTGTGATGGGTTACACAGGCTCGTCTCAGATGAACACTGCTGGTGAAACAAGCAGACAACTGCACTTAAATTCACTGAGGAAACAATCCGTGTGGTCAGCTCCATTTAAATATCATGCACAACATCAAAAATAGTATTTTGACATATAGTTTCACAGACAAACGGATGCACCAAATCTCAGATGTTACACAGGCACATAAACAGAGATCATTCCTGCTCAGGAAAAACAAAACACCAGGATTTTTTTTTATTGTGGAGAGAGGAAAAAAAAAAAGAGTGAAATGTAAAAAAAGACAAAGTTTAATTTAATCAATTCTATTTCGCCGTTTGTCATTTTGGTTCTGAATCATAGTTGTACGCTCAATAATACATTCATTACATGAACATATGCGCCTTTTAGGAATATTTCTTTAGTTTTAAAACAAAAAATATATATGTATTTTTTATAGTGTGGAATTTCACAGAAAGTCTCGTTTTTCTTTGAACAATTTGTTTCATGTAAATTACAGCATTAAGAGAAAAGTGAAAACCTGTAAAATGTCAAACGCAGGAAAAATTGAGGATACTGTTTTTTTAGACATCTACACCTCACAGTGTACAAAACCCACAGGCAAAGTGACATCAGTGAGACAAGAAAAATAAGAATATTTAAGGCTCGACCATACATGAACACATCAGCAGAGGGTTACAGGAGTGATTTGTATATATATATTTTTTTTTCACCACAGCATTGACATTGAAAACACATCAACACTGAGGGTTTGCCATCACTGGTGGGTTCTTCTGCTTCAAACAGACAAAAAGACCCACACAAACCTCTAACTGCAGGAAATGAAGTCAACATGAAAACACTGAAAGAATCATTAAAGAGGCTGTTTAAAAAAAAAAATAAAAGTTTTTAAAGTTTTCCGCTGACAAACCAAACTGTAATCTGGAAGTTGTTTAGAGGTAGAAAATGAAGCGTGGAATAAATCGTTAAAACGGAAGCATGGTGCCATTTTTACTCATTTTAAAGCATGGTGCCATTTTTACTCATTTTAAAGCCTAATGAAAACTGTAAAACATTTAACAACTCTGTGGAAACACTGCCCTGACACACTGCTCAATAGGTTTACTACAAAGGGTCTAAGAATCAGATGAAAACCAAGCTTAGAAAACGTGTGTTTTTTTAACATATATATTACTTAAAGGACGATACAGACAGATTTTGACCAGTATGTACAAAAACATTTTAAGCAGCACGACAGGAAGCAGATTCACTTAACTCTGAACCCATTGAATACCATTCCTCCATGTTGTGACAATTTATAACACAGCTGTCCTTTAAACTGAGGGATGTACTCATTAATCCACAGCAAGTATTAGAGAGCAGAGAACCTCATTAGCGAATCGCCTCACAATTCAGACGTGAAGATGTGGCCCTGGTGACATTTTCAGTGAGTCACACGGAGAAGCTTCAGGCGAAATCAAATTTACTGACATTTACAGCTGAGGCCAAACGTTCTGCGCCAACAGCTCAGCTTTTAAACAGCGTAGTCCAAATTCATCACAAGCAGCAACAGCCTTCATTACCACAATTGCTTTGCTGTGAGGACGCTCCATGTCTTTACCATAATGTTATAAGAATATAGGATTTATTCCGAACACAACGCGCTGTAAAAAAAATTTTTTTAAATAAGTAAATAAAAAGGATGAAGCTATTTATTTTATTTACCATGAGTTATTACGTTAA
>JBBPBX010011833.1:21081-48876 GCA_038048925.1 Garcialebias charrua
AATGTTCCTCGGCTGCATCAATAAACGGCTCTACGCACGATGACAACAGAAAAGCGCTAGATGCACAAAAATAAATTATGCTGCAGATTTCTCTCTAATGTGTTTGCAATGCTGTCAATAGAAAAGCCTAGCTGGATGACATATAAGCAGATTATTCAAATATATTCTGAAGGGGGAAAATATCCTAAAAGTAAAAACTATTATGACACACTTAAAAATTACCGGTAAGAAAAATAAGTTTTTATTGTTAAGAAACCACAATGGTTTGACACAAAGTTTGATCGTTTCCCAATTTCTCTCCTATAACAGTGACTTCTAATACAATTTATCTTTTGTTATCAGATTACATAATGTTTTGTTAATATCTCAGTGATTCTTTTTGTATCATCTTAAATATTGAAAATATTTAATTCCTAACAAGTTTAGGACTTCTTTATTGTTAAAAAAAATACAAATTTAAAAAAGTCCTAATTTTTCCACATTGGATTTTTTTTAACTCAATCTTTTATCTTTTTTTCTTCTACACTGTCTAATTCACTACAGATCACAGTCAAAACTCTGGGGAACCGAACAGAAATGTTTTGACATATTATTGCGCCATTTCAACTTAATTAGGACTAAAAGTGGGGGGGGAAAGTCATGCATGAATGGATAAGCCATTACATACAATAGTCTTTCGTTTATCATTGGGGATCTGTACCATGAAGCCCCACGATAAGTGAAAAACCGTGAAGTAGGAATAGTAGTACAAGTAGTAAGTAGTAGTTTATTTTAATATAAATAAATTAAAAAAATATATATAGGCATTTTAAACCCTTCCCACACTCTTGCAATATTCTAAACAATGTTTCTAAACTCTATAAATGCTCTAAAAGAGCACAGAATGTCATGATTTCAGCTCCCTGCCTCCTCTGCTCGCAGCCACCTGCAAGTGCTCTTGGCCACGCCCACTTTACTGCTCTGCACAGAGAACAGCTGATCAGCTGCAGCAGGAAGCTTATCCTGCAGTATGGGCTGCACAAAGGGTGCAGAAGGTGCTAAATAATAATTTCTTTTTTATAAAAAAATTCCGTGCCGATCGTGCGGCTCATCCATCAAGAAAAACTGTGTCATGTCCATATGAAAATTAGGATACAAACTCCTCATCTCATCACAACACTGTCTTAGCCATCTTAAAAATGGTTCATGAACTTAAATGATAAGCACCAATTCAAGCAATGATTGATTTTAAACAAACAGATGCATGTGAAGACAACATGCAGCAACATGCTATACCACGTTTTTAAGACTTAAAGAATGGCAAGCTAACAAAAATGTAACGTAATGGATGAAATTTAACAAATAATGCAGGAAAAAAGGAACCATGCATCTATAAATGGCTTTACCGGTTCTGGTGGGGCTTTATAGCCCCTTAACTACATCCAGAGAGGGCAGAAAGATATTAGTAACAAGAACATTATCTCAAGTTCAAAGGTTGTGCAATTCAATAAGATAAATTTACAAATCAAAGCCACGTACTGTAGATTAATGTTACATCATCAAGTGAGAGGTGGCTCACTGCTCTTACCTTTATCGTTGCTTGGTTTGCCAGTTTTGTTGTCTGCAGGAATGAAAAACAAGAATTAAAAATGTGTTTAAAAGGAATTTATTTTTAACCGGAGACGACTTCTTCTTCTTCTTCTTTCGGCTTTTCCCTTTTCAGGGGTCGCCACAGCGAGTCATCCTCCTCCACCTCACTCTGTCCTCTGCATCCTCTGTCCTCACTCCAACTACCTTCATGTCCTCTCTAACTGCATCCATATATCTCCTCTTTGGCCTTCCTCTGTGTCTTTTTCCTGGCAGCTGCATTTCTAACATCCTTCTACCAATATACCCACTGTCCCTCCTCTGGACATGTCCAAACCATCTCAGTCTGGCCTCCCTAACTTTATCTCCCAGTTGTTCAACATGTGCTGTACCTCTGATGATCTCATTCGAGACTGAAAATAAATTTTAAAAAGTCTTACTTTTGTTTAGATACACTTACATTATCTTTGGCAATTGAAGCAATTTTGCTGGCTCCAACAGTAAAATTGCTCCATCCCTAGGAAAACACACACACAAAAAAACTATAAATCATGTCAAACATGAGGGGTATACAACAAGAACAAGCCAGCAACAACCCGCTTCATGACCTACTGAATAAATTGAAGACATGGCGTTGTTCAGGAAGTCTTCTTCTTTCTTCTCTGGTGTCACAGTGTTGCCAAAACCAACGTAACGATTCTCTTGGTTCCCACTGTAACCTCCTCCACTGAAGGGATAGTTTTCATATTAATTAAAATATAATTAAATATGTAGAAAACAAACATATTTAAACTAAAAACTAACCTCTGGTAAGAATTAACATCGTCAGCCAACCAGTCCTCAAAAGCTTTGTCACTAGAACTCGCTGGGTTCTGTCCAGGTCCTCCAGAACTGAAGGAGTTTAAAATCAGACCTGTAATGGCTGCTGTGTGTCTAATACGACAACCAGGACTGGTTTGTTCGATTCCATTTCACTTACCGATGAGTGGTTGAAAGGCTGGTTTTGGGTTGAGGTGGAGTCCAGTTCTTGGCAGAAGACGTCTCGATGGACCACTCCTTCCCCTCAGCTAAAGTTGCAACCTGTTTTATCAAGTTAAAAGTTAATCCAGAGTATTTACTTACTTAGTCAAAACACAGTCAATATTAAATCATGCTTTTGATCCATTTTAAACAAAACTGATTACTGGTAATGTCCTTGTAGTCTTCTATAACTAACAGTAACAGTTTATTTATTTATAATAACTCAAACCAATGTGTCAACCAAAATACACAGAGTTACTGAAGACATTGAAATGTGGTAGAAATGTTTATTAAATATTCTACTCCTTCAGCTGGGTGTGTGCCTCACCTTGTCCCTGAAGAGCGCAGCTGCTCGGCTGTTGTATTTCTCGTGTAAAGTCCAGTTGGGGTCATAATCATCTTGAAGTTCAAGAAACAGGCGAAATTTGCCATTTCCTCCTGCCTTCATTTTCTCCAGCTCGAGGTCTTTCCACTTGTCCATGGTGACGGAACGCACAAAACTGAAACCAGGAGATGAGAGACCGTTCGAAGACAGAAAACACACAAAACATTTTCCAAGCTGTTCAGTGGCTAATAAATAAAATCCTTATTATAGAAAACAAATCCCAACTTATCCATGTGGGTTCAGAACTCAAAGGTTTACTTTTGGACCTCTATAAAGTTAATTTGAAACTTTGCTGTGCTTTTGAAACAATATCCAAACACCAGTATCATTTCAATAATTTAACAAATCTTAAATATATGTGCATGTTTCACATCAGTAATTCGGTGATCCGTTGACTCTCTCCTACCTGAGGTGCACCCCCAGGCCCCGGTGTTTTCCAGAACACTCGAGGCAAATCCAAATGCCGTACGTCACACTGACCCACTGAGGGTTAAAAGCCCCACACTCGAAACACAACTGAAAGGAAAGCAGACATATCATTGTTTAGTAGGTGGTGATTTATAATAATAATAATAATGAATTCAATTTATAACGCACTTTTCATTAGTGAAAATCTCAAAGTGCTACACACATTGAATGCTACACACATTCATAAACCGGTAGCGGCAGACTACCATGCAAGGTGCTTTCCAGTCCTACCGGGAGCAACTTGGGGTTAAGTGTCTTGCCCAAGGACACAACGACACATGGTGTGGGGAACCGGGATTCGAACCGCCAACCTTCCGATCGGGGAACGACTGCCATTACCACTACGCCACGGCCGCCCCTGTTACTGTTAAAAGATGTCAGCTTGACCTTGCAAACCTTTAGTTAAAAAACTATTATGCATAAGAATGCAAGCACTGCTCGACTACAATTGTTTCCCATAAAGTATCTGAACTTCCATGATTGTTCCATGACAAGTTCAATGATTTGGTAGATTATAATATTTTATCAGTTATGTATAGGGCTCAGAATAACGCATTATCTTTAAATATCCAAATACATTTTGTTAAAAGACAAATTTGTTATAATCTCAAGGGAACAGAGATATTTTTAAAACCAAAATACAGAACCAGTTTAAAGGGACGGTCTACCTCAATCCAGGGAATTGTATTGTGGAATGATTTGGAGAGTGATGTTAAAAATGCAAAATCAATGTAGAAAGTTTATGTATAAATGTATTTGTCGTTTACATAAGTCTAATAATAGAATTATTCTACTGTTGACTAATGTCAAATATAGTGCAGTGAAATATTCATCTGTGCTTTGGAGACATTGGTAAGATTGCCTCCTGAACGGTTAGGTACTTTTTTTTATTGTACTTTTTATTTTATTTTATAATTTTTCTAATTTTTTATTTGTATTTTTTATTTTATTTTATCATGTTCGTTGTCTCTTATGTAGGTTGGACTCTGAGTCTGTAATAAAGTTATCTATCCATCTAATGTGTACATTTAAGAAAATGTATTGAACGTTCTGTATTGAACGCCTTTTTTTGATTTAAGAAAATGATCAAAACTGAATTGTTAAAAAAAATATATATGAAGTAGCGTAATGTGTATTGTATTAGTTAGAAAATTAGAAAGAGTTATTCATGTTGTTCTGTTAATTGCAGATAATTATTGTTTGAACTGATTGTTTGAAAAAAGGGGCAGATATAAGCTTTTTTCTTCCTTCTGCTACCTTTCATTTTATATTCGTATCATATATGGGATTGTTTTGTATTGTATTTTAAAATGAATCAATTTATAAATATAAATAAATAAACTTGACTATTCACTTGTTTTTAATGATTTTAATTTATTAAAAAGCTATTTTCTTAGCATCACAGCTGATTACAGAAGTCCTGCCACAGCTGCCAAAGATACAAGCCAACCAAGCAAAAGATGAGTAAAAATTATCTTTTTATACATCTGAACAACGATAAAAAAAGATGGCTTGGTAAAAGCTGATTCACTTAAAGCTTCTTTCACCGTGAACTGCATTAATTTAGGTTTAAGGGCGATTGATATTGAGATGAAATGAAGATGCACTATTGAGCCACTTACATTATTCTCATCTTGGGTTCTGACTTCTTTCAGAGCTCTTCTGGTCCTTGGACTTGCCATGATGACCCACACTGAAAGAGAATTTTAGATATTTTAGTACAATAATCAACATCAATACTTAGGGGATCAGTTAATAACTTTGAATAAAATGCAGTTAGTATAATTTAAACCCCCCACCCCAATAAATAAATAAATAAAATATAATAAATAATGGTCACACAATAGTGATTAGAGTCATATTGAGAAAATAACTACATGCCTCCAAACTATAGATAACAATAAGACAAACAGATTTTTGATGATGCATCCAGGAAATCTGGACCTGCTCTACAGACAGAAGGCTTCTGGGAGTTTGTCTCTTGTCTGGAAAGAGAATGAGATCTACTGGATGCAGCTACAAGAAGTAACAACAAACTGCAGTACAAGCTTTTGAAGAGGGAAGTCGGCTAAACATCCATCAGATCACAAGCCGCCCCTGATAGTTTGATCACAAGCCGCCCCTGATAGTTTGAGAACATTACACATCGATCTTCTTCCGACAGCTTTGAGCATCGTTCAATCAGTCGTACATGTTTGGTGCAGAGTTTGCAGACAAACTGCATAGGGTGTCTGAAAAAAACAGGTAGTACTTGTGTTACTTAAGAAGTACTTTCCATCTGAGTGCGTATGTGTCAAACTGTCAGAGGAGAGTCTTGGCTTTACTTCCACAGAGGAGAGTGATGACATTGAGGCAGGCAGCAGCTGAGAGGGTGCAACATCCTCAGGGCCAAATAGGACCTGTTTAGGCAAGATTCCTAGTGCTACTACTTCCATGTCTAATTTAGGCAGCATTTTAGCAATCATCAGCCTGTTGACATGTTAAGAAGAGGACTTGAAGTGGTGGTTCACCATTAATTGACCAAATTCAACGTGACCAAGTGTGAATTCCTCTGATTTTATATGTCAAGGTGTCACTGACTGAACACCGTGCCCACATTAAACGTTTTAACTTCTTCTTGATGCCACATAAATCTGATTTAATGCCACACAACACAGACATGTTTAGGTTCAGAAGCAGAAAAATAACATCCCACTGCATTCTGTGTGAAAGTCTGTTAAAATATAGAGACAAATCAAGAGTGGAGACATCTCACAGTGCGTGAGGTTTGTTTTTAATAAAGGATGGCCAAATTGTGTAATCCTAGTTTTAAATCCATTAGTCCAAAACTCATCTTCTACAGGAATATTATCTCTCTGTCAGACTCTTTTCTTTCAAAGCTACAGATACTTAAAAAAATAATTAAAACAAATGTGATTTTTGCCAGTTTTTGGACCTTAAACAAAAGGAGTTTGTTTTCATTCTTCACAGATATCTTTAAAGTCTAAAACATGCAAGTCTACCTGATGAGACATGTTGCCATTTGAAAACAGACTCTACACACAACTTTTGTTTTTCCTTGTGTGATGAAATTTTAGTTGTTAGTATTTGTGTTTTTTCTTTCAAATTAGTCAAATTTCTAACAGAGAAAAACAGCCCTAAAGCATGTGAGAATTGCACTTAATTTCCATTTCTACGAAAACTAACAAACTACATTTTATTAAATTAAAGGGTAGTATCTCAAAGTTGTGCTAATTTCTTTTCAAAAAGTTGCAAATATGATTTTTTGCAGATACTAGACATGATGGAAGAACTGAGGGTTAGTAACAAGTGAAAACTTCATGTTTCATATTTGTGGCTTGTTCCATTTAATTTACCAGTCATCCTAAGTACGGTAATAAGAAAAGGGTTTGTAGGCTCAGTCATCCAGGTAGATAACACAAAAAAGGTTAAATCATTTTGTCTATTCAGAATTTGATTTAGTATAGTATTATTTTATATGAATACCATAAAGCTGCAGTGTAGGTATTATAGATGCACTTCAGGCAAAGCACCTAACATTTCAAAGACGGTGATTTGAATACCTACCGGTATACTGTACTGTAATTGTATTATTGCAGCTCTGTAAACATGGTCAGACTCTTTAAACAGCACACAAGGTTTCAGCAGGGAAATCACAAAAACTGCTTTACCACAAAATTAGGCTTTATAAACTAAGCATTTAAGATTTTTTTTAATATAGTTGCCACATACTGATGGGACTAGAAATGAATAAGAAATATCTGGAAAGAAATGTCAGAAAACGTTAAAAAGGATCTTCGCACACCACAACCATCTGTTGATTAATTCCAGATGTAATTTAAACTAAAGTAATTAAAATAAAAAAACCTAGTTTTTTTTAATAAAAAGTAAAATAATATCAAGAGGTTTAAAAGGAGATTATATGAATGTTAACTTTATTTGAATAAACTGGTTTATACCGTTTATGATCTCTAATTAATGTATAAAAATAACAATTAAATATATATTAATTAAAGATACTGTCGAAAATGGGAATATCTCGAATCCCTTCACAAAAAGGACCCACTTGCAGTCGTGTCAGGTTATTTATTTATTTATTTATTAACACTATGAACACACGTCGAGATGTAAAATTAAGATATGGGAAATAAAAGTGTCACTCGTTGGGTAATATCTGAAAGCAAATTTTCTAATTTTGCCAAATAAAAACACAATGAATCAAATATTTGACTGAGCTAATTGATTCGTGGTGCTAACCCTAGCTAAGCTAACCTCCCGGTTACCTGAATGAGACCGGCGGTGAACAACAAGAAGGACGCCGCTTCCAGACTCCGAAGGCTCCGCTGAAAAACCACGAACACACGGAGGAACAACGAAGGTCGGGCTCTCACAGACCGGGTCAGACGCACAGATGTCTTGAAGATGTTAAAAGCCGGTAGCCATGTTCCTGTTTGCATACGTTGGCAGAGCAATGCATCATGGGACAAGGCTTCTTCATAAAATGAATCAGCGGTTGAAAACCAGCTTTGAGTGAAAAGGTTGCCCCCTACTGGACAAAAGTGATACTACAAACTGCTACCTGTCCTCTGCCACCCATCTCAGCCCTGAGGATACAGGATGTGTACCAGCCAGGGACTTCCAGCTGAAGAAGCGCCAATGATCACCACAATGGCTGTGTCAGACGATGTCCCTCTTTTAGACTCTTTAATTGTTTGGTCCAGTACAAGAAGGAAGTGTTCTCTCGTATCAGTTGCTAAACTTCATCATAATTAATGACCAACAGCTATCAGCAAAATGAAGGATTTCACAGCTTTGATACTTGCAGGCAGCCAACAGTAAACAATCATAAAAAAGCATATTAATTAAAAATCTTAGGAAAAATGTATTAAAAAAACAAAACTATACATAAACAGCTGCATTATAAAACAATGTAAAATACTAAAAACAGGAACATGTTTGTGTTGATTTATGCCAAGAACTTAGCAGATGTAAAGCTATTTAATATTTTATTTAATTAATTTATTCATTCATTTAAAAAGAGACAAAATAAAACAAATTTATCAAAAAGAAAACATTAAATGAAAAGAGTGCAGAAAGAAGGGAAAAAAGTATTATACTGTATCAAGCTTATAATAAACATTGAACCAGTCTGGCCCTTGGCTTGTAGCAAATTTGTTTTTTTGGCCCTCGGTGTATTTGACTTTGACACCCCTAAGGGGTGCGAACAATTTAAAGAGACAATACCACAGAAGAAGAAATAAAAAGGAGGTGCTTCGGATCTTAAAGTAACACGGTTAAAATAATGACAGTGGTGTTTCAGTCAGGTAAGAAACAATACAAATACCCCAACAAAAAGACATTTGTGTAATTATAACAAAAGAGAAATACAACCAGGTCACACATATGTATGTTCAGAACAAGAGCACCACCATATGAAGTCCCTGGAGACAACATTAGGGATGTCTCACGGAATTGAGAGCAGCCACGCAGAAGCAGAGTTTCTGTGCAGAGTGGCACCAACTTAGAAAGTGTTGTGTTACTTCAACAACATTTAGGGAGGTCTGTCACACCAGGGGTGACAGCTCTGCAGAAAATCTAGCAAAAAGGCTTCTGAGACCCTGCAGTGTCATGCGTCGGGGGCTTGCCTAGAGCCAACAGCTACAGAGGAGTACTGCAGGGTAAGGGAGGTCAACCACTACCCATGTGGGTTCTTGATGCATCCTGACGCACCATGGATGGGGTCATCACCAGATGGAATTGTGTACGATCCAGAGGAGCAACAAGTGTTTGGCCTTTTAGAAATTAAATGCCCAAATGCTATAAGCTATGTGGACTGCTCTTTCATCATGATTAGGGATGGTAGGCAGACACTGAAATGTACACACCCATATTACTGGCAGATCCAGGGACAAATGTTAATTTCAGGGTGTGACTGGTGTGACTTTGTCATTTACAGTACATGGAAAATTACATGTTTATTGAGAGAGTTTGTCGTGACATGCAAGTACTCCAAACCATTAAACAAAAGGTTGACCATTTCTTTTTTTATTTTTACCTCAGCGCTTGCCTGGCCAATTAAGGTGAAATTGTAAAGCTTAACCTTTGTACATGTGAGATTAACTATACCGTACTGTTAATACCTGTGTCATGTTCCTTCAATTTATTTTAGTTTTAATCAGTTACATTATTTCTCTGCTGCAGTCTGCAGTTTCTGTAGTGCAGTCTGCAAGTTTTCTAAAAATATATTTTTAACATATTTCTTCACTCTGTCACTATCTCCTGACAGACTGATGTTAGACAAAGTAATCTCTGAAAAAAAACTATAGTCCCCTTGCTTCTCCAGGTGGTAAATAAGCATTTCTAAAAAGCCACAGTGATCCGCCGTTAACCAGCCAATAAAAACAGCTTCTCACGCTCCTAACCCACGCACCCCCCCACCCCATCCCAGCCCCCACGGCCGCACAGGTTCTCGTTCAAAGTATTGCAAAGCGATAAAAAACTGTTTTGTATGTGACACAAATGTATTAAATTCCCCTTCTTCATCCCTGATCTGGACTTTTCTTTTGTTTTTTTGCCAAAAGTCAAGTGATCGCTTCCTCCTCCACTGATCCATGACTGAAATTAGTGCTGGGCGATATGGAAAAAATCATATATCACGATATGGACTTTTTTTTATATCACGATAACGATATATATCACGATATATACAACATGATGTGTGTGTGTGTACAGGAAAAATTTGGACCAAAGTAGAAAAGGAGTTTCTACTTTGGTCCAAATTTTTCCTGCAAAACAACGGCTGCTAATAAAACCCACGAAGAAGAAATCCGCTCTGGAAGCTGGAGTAAACAAGGCAAGAAACAGAAAACGTTGCGTTTGATTCTGGTTCTTTTAAGTCTCTGGTCTGTTTTGTATTGGTTAACTGGACCCGAGTTCGGACTCGGTTGGACTCTGGGTTCGTGTCCTCTGGACCCATTTTGTCTCCGAGTTTCAGCGGAGCGAAATAATGGAAGCTAACAAGGTGAGCTTCCCCCTCTTTTTGGTAAAAGTTCTTCTTCTTGGGCTGCCTGTGCAGCTGTTTCTCCTTGTTGCGACACCGGTTGAGATGCTACTTCATGCCCCTGCGTCTCCATTGCTCTCGAGTTTAACAACGTAAAGCGTGTGTCGCAAACCCGCGCGTCCGTCAAACATAAAGCAGCACTGTCATCTCGCAAAACCACAACATGAAGCTTCTACCTCATACATATACTGTGTACATTAACTCATATGCTGCTGTGCCACTCTTTGCAAATGTCAATGCTAGAACCTTCAGTTTATTTTATAGATATACTTTTTATACTACTATGCAAAAACTCAGGACAGTATTACACTTTTATTATTTCATTTTATGCTTATGTTCATTGGGTGTTTGGTGTTTTAGGGGTGTTTGGTGTTTCAGTGTTGGTGTAAATTTTCATACTTTTATACTACTATGAAAAAACTCAGGACAGTGTTACACTTTTACTATTTTATGCTTATGTTTATTAAATGTTTTAGTGTTTGGTTACTGTTGCACCGAGGGACTGAGAGAAACGCAATTTCAATCCTGTGTATGTCCTGTACATATTGCAGTTCTGACAATAAAGTTGACTTTGACTTTTGACTTTCTTTGCAACAGTTTTTTTTTTAATTCTTATTCATCACGATAGACACGTTTCTATCGTCCCCACGCTATATATCGTCATATCGCCCAGCACTAACTGAAATGATGAGGAAATGGATGAATTTGGCACGAGCGAATTAAACTCGGGTTCAACGTGGCTCCGCGAGGCTCTGCAGATTTCATGGTGTTCTGGTGTGCTGGACCAGCGCTCCATGTTTTTATTTTTTAGAACGTTTTATTAACATATACAGTAATCACAGAACTTCGCAGCGGTTGAGACAGGACATGTAGTGGAGGCAGAGCATTCAGAAACTGCAGCGAGAGCAAGAGGGAGCAGAGCCATATATGGCTCTGAGTGGGGAGGGACCAGAATGCTTTCCCCGTTCAAAATTTTCCTAAGTGCTGCGTTCTACAAAAACTGCAGAGTGCAGCTTTAAGGTCAGATACAATTTATTCTGTTTGAATAATAATAATAATAATAATGAATTCAATTTATAACGCACTTTTCATTAATGAAAATCTCAAAGTGCTACAAGGTGCAACAGAATTAAATGTCAATAAAACAAATAATAAAACAAGTAAAATCAATAACAGTATCAACTAAGATTTGAAATTTGCTATTTGGCTGTGATGATCATACCCTCTTTTTGAACTGTGTTTTTCTGTTTCAAAACTTTGCGTTCACTAGATGAGTGGCATTTTTAAATAATTTTTAATTACATTTATCATTTGTTTTATTTGCATTTCAATATCCCACTTGACGGCTTGACTTATATGAAAAATTTTATTAAAGAACTGATTTAATGGAAAAAGGAAAGAGAAATTTAAATATCTATTACAGTGATTTACTTTATTGTAAGTACAAAAATAACAAAATGAAACGTAAATATACAGTATATACTGTACTTTCTTGTTGTTACTCAGATGTCAGGCTTCTTTGCCCCGGCCTTTAATAGTGGGCCATTTTCATAATTCGTGAGTAGACACGCAACAGTGAACAGCTGGTTGATTATCCCAAAAACACCAAGGGGAATTTCAGGGTCAAGCAACTTGTGATCTTTGACCCGGCGAACGAGGCGCTCCACATGCACCCTGAGACGTGCTATGTCCCGGGTCTCTCTAACTTCCACTGCAGACATCTGAGACCTGCCAGACAGAAATGCTGGCCTGTAAACTTTGCAGGGAACAATGTCATCAATAAGAAAGCCCCTGTCCACCATAACAGCCATCCCTGGTTTTAACAGGGTGAGGAGACCAGATTCCCGTGTGATCTGCTCGTCACTGATAGACCCGGCATACAGTCCAGAGATGAATGTCACTGCCCCATGGGGTGCAATCCCAATCAGCCCTTTCAGAGTGCAGTGGGATTTATAAAACCCCTCACTCTGGAGGAGAGGGGAAGACGGGCACTGACACCTCAGCTCAGTGCAGTCAAGGATGACTGTAGTGTCAGGGTAGTCTTTGAAGTCTGCCGGTCGTTGTTTGCATATCTGGTCCTCCGGAATCCAGATCCTAATTGAACCTAATACTGTAAATAAAAAATTGCTCCATGTTGTGATGATCCGGCTAACAGTGGACTGATGGACACCGTACCGGTCAGCAAGATCACGTTGCTTGGATCCAAGGGCAAGGTAATTTAAAAACATGAAAAACTCATCGATGCGCTGCAAAGTACGAGTTGAGGGAGTGGAGACGAGGGCAGTTCCTCTCTGTCCTTGGCGAACACTGACCATGGATGGCAGAGAGGGCTCAATCATGCCCCAGAAACGCATCAGGAGGTCATAGGATGCAAACCTGAAAAAAAAAAAAAACATACCATAACAATTAGTGTTCATGTTTAACTACACAGCATACTTAAAAAGACTAATTAAACCCCAGAAACTGTGAGCACTGTGTTGTAATACATACATGTATAATTAATTTAGAATATAAATATTTATATGAAAAATTGTGATTAGTTATTTATGTTATATTATTCATTGATGAATGTTGGTTGAATGGATATTCTGCGTTAATTTTGTTTTAATGAAGGGGCAGAGATGATAAGATGATTTCTTCTTCTGCTACCTTTCATTTTATGTATTGTTTACTTTTATCATGTGGTTTTGTAAATTGTTTTTTGTGCTTTAAATATGAAATGAACAACAATAACTAAATAAAATAAAGTATTTACATACACACAAATAATATATCTAGGCTCTCACACACACACACACACATTATGAATACATACTATAATAACATATAATATATATACAGTATGTATATATTATAATATAATATATACAGTATACTGTATAGGGAGAGAGACAGAGAGCGAACTTAATTCAAAATTGAGTTTTTGCTTTTGTACGGAAGAGCATTGCATTCACCAAATAAATTTTTTTTTTACTCATCATCTCATACTTATGAGATCCTGCTCTCATTATGAGATATTATCTCATAATTATGAGATGATATCTCATAATTAGGACATCTTATCTCATAATTATGACATCTTATTTCATAATTATGACATCTTATTTCATAATTATGAGATATTATCTCATAATTATGACATCTTATCTCATAATTATGAGATATCTCATAATTATGAGATATTATCTCATAATTATGAGATATTATCTCATAATTATGAGATTATGACATCTTATCTCATAATTATGAGATACTATCTCACAATTATGACATCTTATCTCATAAGTATGAGATGATGAGTCAAAAAAAAATTTGGGGGGGTGAATGCAATGCTCTTCCGTTCCGTACTTTTGCATATAACATGTGAAAAGATTTTCTAAAATGATTTTATAGTCTGTGTAACACAAACGTGCTCGCATCCACCCACTCCCCGCACACACACCATAGTTGCCAAGTTCGCTAAAGCCCCCAGTATACCTGCGCGTACTCCCTATACGCCTCTGTACGACGTATGTACGCTGTGGCAAAAGCGTAGCCCCGCGTAGCCCCTCAGGGCACGAATGCGCAAAGCTCTTTTTTTACGACCGCGCACGCTTGCGCGGTGTCTGACCATAAACTTCCCCGGCGCCGGACTGTTTTGTATGTTACACAAATGAATTAAATTCCCCTTCTTTATCGCTGATCGGGCTTTTTCTTTTGTTTTTTTGCCAAAAGTCAAGTAATCGCTTCTTCCTCCGTTCACTCGATGACAGAAATGAATGAATTCAGGTCCTACCTGGGTGCGCGAGGTTTTAAATATTCCCTGGTGGACTGTGTGCTGCAGGAAAAGCGCTCCCTGTTATTTTTTATTTCTGAGAGAACTTTTTATAACATATAAAGTAGAAACACCGCAGCAGAACACCGCAGCGGGCTTCAGCGGGCTGCTCATGATGAGTTCTCGAGTTTTCTCACTGAGCTGTCAATCATTTCAGTAGGCGTGTCAGCAAGTGACCAATCAGCGACCGTTTGCGCGCAGAGGGGACAGCTGCAGAGGGGACAGCTGCAGCTGCTCACATTAACAACAAGGATTTGGAGCAAAAACGCGAGCATTTGAAAGCAGAAGCTATAACAGCGAACGCATGCGCACAAAATGCGCGCGTAGAGTGGCGTAAAGGGAGGACTCTGAGGTCTATTGGAGGCTTTATTTCAAGCGACTTTGGGCTTGTTATTTTCTGTTTGTCGCTTATGAATTTGGTGAGTCGCTTGTTGCAGTTTCTTGTGCTTGTTCAGAGTGTAAAGTCACTCTTTTGGGCTTGTTATTCTTTGTTCTTTATTCTTTGTCTAGAGTGATAAGACCAAGCTAAAATGAGCTCCAATAAGTGGGGGAAATATGGGGAAAAATATAATAAAAAATGGGAGAAAGAGCACACACCTAAAACATGATTCAGGATAGAGATTAAATAAAGTTTTTTGTTGACTTAGCTTACTATGAGTTTGCTGTTTAATTTTAAATTTGTACGCATCCTTTATGATTGTCTGTTGTTGTCGTTGTCCATTGTTGTCGTCACTCTTCGTCTAAAATTCAGGTCTCTCTGGTAAATGATCGAGTCCCAGAGGCTTAATGGGATTAATTTGTATAAATATGCAAAATGAATTTTCATTTTTTAGAGTGGATATGTTCTTCAAAGTGTTTAGCATAATTTTGCTGTTTATATGTAATGTCATAATAAATGTTTGTTTATACAAATGGCCTTTGTTTTACACAATGGGGTGGGTTGCCAGTTGGGCTTGTTTTCATGGGTCTGGTCGATTGTTTCTGTCGCAAGATCTGGCAACACTGCCACACACACCTACCTTGTGAAGAATCTAATGTCCTTGTCGGAGGTTGCAAAACGGTGAATGCCGAACCGCTGCCTCAGCGACAGACTCTGAAGCTGTTCCCGTAGCTGGCGGTTTTCCTCCAGGAGATTATTTTTTTCCTCCAGCAAATGATTCACAACTGCAGGATCTGGACTAGCAGCATAATCGTGATCCTTATGGACGTCCACGCTGGCTGTTGTGTCTTCTTCCTCCTCGCTGTCCTCTGGAGGTGGTCTTTTCCTTCTCTCCCAAACCCCGGGTCTTGGAGGCGGAAGGGAGTAGTTGTTCCACTCAAACAAAGCAGGTACAGCTCCCTTTTTTAACCTCCGTCTTCCCTTTTCTGATGCTGGCTCTTGAATGTCCTCAGGTTTGAAATGCCGACTACAGACGCAAGTGTGACTTTTTATAGATAAGTTTTCCCTGCGGATAGCCACGATCCATTGTCGCCTGAACTCTTCGTCAGCAGGAAAATGGAAAAAACTAACTACTCTATTGTACCTACTGCTAAGTGGACACAACGGAACACAACAGAACTCACTTGTAGTGCCAGTAGCTCGCAGACGCTTTCCGTATTGAGTCTTTTTCATGGTTTACTACCATAGATATCATATATGTTCTATATATGATATCTATGGTTTACTACGAGGAGCTAACGCTAACAACAACTGAAGTGGATAGGACCCGGAAGTGACGAACATTTTAACGGAAGTGCTTCTTCTTCTTCTTCTATGGCGTTTTCTGGCAGTTTACAAACTTTGTGTATTACCGCCATCAACTGGACGGAGATGTAAGCTAATTTTGTATCTTTCAAATACAGTATTTAACAAATGCTTTAGTTATATGTGACTGATTTTTCTTCAATAAACTAACCATTGTCACTGAACTCCCCATTACCCTTTCCAGTGCCTTCCTCTCTTTTTTATATTTCTTACAATAAATCAACACATGTTCCACTCCTTCCATTTCCACACAATTAGAGCAGTCACGGATGTTTTCCTATTATCTTTAGACCACTTATGTAGTATGCCCAATCCTCAACCTGTTAATCCATACTTCCTCTCCTATTCATTATACTACTATTACTTATGATTACCTCCTTCTGTATGTTATGTAAATGTCTTCCTCTTTCTTCTAAATTCCATCTCTCCTGCCACATATCATTTATTTTATCTTTAATAATTATTTTTATTTCTGCTTTAATGGGACATCATATTCAATTTCTCTTGCTTTAACTAATAGGACAACGGATGAAAATTAGCTATTGTGCTAACTCCGGCATATTTACATTGATGCTAACTGCTGTTATGTTGATTAATATGCATTGTCCTAACTTAAATAAATAAATCAATGAAAAATAAATGAAACTGCTTTAGCCAACTTATCTACTTTTTCATTGCCAACAATTCCTTTATGTCAGAGTCAGAGTCAGAGAGTCTTTATTGTCATTTGCACCGCATGTGGTACATGTGATGAAAACTAGATTATGTACACAGGGTCCCAGTTACATCCAACAACAAATGCAAGAGAAGAAAAAGAAGAAAAAGAACAGTAATAACATCTAGGATTAACTAAGAAAAACATCAACTAGTAATACATTAAGCCCTAATGTAGTAAAAAAACATCATTATAAACAGCAGCACGAACATGAGTCTGTATGAGCAGATGGTCACAAATAAAAAATAAATGTCACATTTTTGTCATCTGTGTATGTTTCCCATACTTGACAGATGAAATTCATTCGTTCATTCAACCTTTATATATACAGGCTAGCCTCGTTGAGTCACGGGGACTCATTTACAAGAGGGACCTGTCTCACTCACACCAAACAACCATCCACTCTCACACTCACACCTAGGGTCAATTTAGAGTCACCAATCAGCCTAACAAGCATGTTTTTTGGTCTGTGGGAGGAAACCGGAGTACCCGGAGGAAACCCACGCATGCACGGGGAGAACATGCAAACTCCACCCAGAAAGGCCCCGGACCGGGATTTGAACCGGCAACCTTCTCGCTGAGAGGCAGCAGCTCTACCAGTTGTGCCACCGTGCTGCCAATTGGTCTCTGCATTTAACCCAACCACCACCAGGTGGTGCAGTGAGCGGCCGTGGTCAGCGCCTGGGGAGCTGGGGAAAATATGTGCACTCATAGACACCCCAACGTGTGCCGTGGCCGGGGTTCGAACCTTCGGATCCCAAGTCCGATTCCCTAGCCACTACACCATCTTGGCCCCAATGAACACAGCAACGAGAAAACAGATCAGCATCAGCATGATGTGATATTTTGCAGTGTTTATTCTTATTATTTATTTATTCATGAGTCTAACAGCCTCAGGGTAGAAGCTGTTCCTCAGTCTGGTGGAACCCATGTGAATTGAATACTTATATTTTGTTGCATTATTTCATATACCAAATAATTAACATCTTCGATAAGATCTTGCCGGCTTTCAGATTTTCCACTAGTTAGGCAAGACATTGAATCTGAACAGATGACTACCTTTCTGGGCTTTTCCTCCACCACCCATTGTAATGCCAAAATAATTGACAACATTTCTGCTGAAAAAATTGATAAATTATCTGTTGTTCTTCGTTTTATTTAAAAAAAAAAATTGTTTAGGAATATATACTGCTACTCCTGTTTTACCATTTTTCTCTAGATGCATCTGTATATATTTGTGTCATATTTACATAACTTGTTTCTAAATATTGCTGACCAACGGAAGTACGTCACCACTACCCGTGGCATATAGTCTATTGTGGAGTTTACAGTATTCAGGTTTTTTTTTTAGTTTTTTTTTAGAACTGCATTAAAAACAGTAGAAATAAAAATGTTAAAGTCAAATTTCTCAACTATCTAAATAATTTTGTGATTTTCTCACTTCTGCCAATGTTATGTCTGCGAACAATAATACAGTTTTGGCAGCACAACGACTTAGTGTATTGATCTACTGCCTCACAGCAAAAAAAAGTCCTGGGTTCAATTTCCAGTTTGGACCTGGAGTCATTCTGTGTGGAGTTTGTATGTTCTCTTTGTGTTTGCGTGGGTTTTCTCAGGGTACTCTAGTTTCCTCAGTCCAAATGTTAGTCTGCCTTCAGGCCTCAGCAAAGAGCTGTGATCTCAAAAAGATTTGCCTGGCTAAATAAATGTTACTAATAATAAACTATTAATTAACAGCTGCTTAAAATTAATGCAAATACCGGTTTAACTGTACTGACTTTAATCTCACTTTCAAGGCTGTCTTATTTATGTTGCTTTATAAAGATTTGCAAAATACAGTGTTGCACATTTAGATTTACTGTTTTTTGTAAAGTTTAGATTCACATTTCATGTTTACGTGAGTTCTTTTTTCCTATTAATGTATGCTTATTTTCTATACAATGTTTTTCTATTTTTATTTTTTACTGTAGTCTACCTCTTTACTACTGTAATACAAATAAATCAGTTGAATGGTATTTTTCTATTGCATCAATATTTAATGAAATCCCTCATCTCTTTCCAATTAGCTTTTTATAATATATTTGAGTCATAGCAGGACTGCAGGTCTTTGTGTTTGACTGATCATATCAACAAGAGCCTGAAGCTGGAGGCATGACACAACAATTGACTGGTGAAGTGGAAAGCTTTGCATGTTGTGAGTTTTCTGAGATAATGCTGGGCTCAAGAAGTAAACAAGTCATTCATCTTTTGTGGCATTTATTCTAAAAAAAAAATAAATCAAGGACATAAGAAAAAGGACATAATGAATTTGAAATAATGCAATTACAGGACATCCGTTCCCAAGTTTCAGGAAACTGACGAAGCTGACAAACAAAATGGATTATTTCTTCTAGGGGCTCCTGATTTGCAAGCACTCATAACAAAATACAATGATCTTGAAACACTATACTGTATATCTGCTTGTCCTGAGCCTGGTTCTGCCGGAGGTTTCTTCCTGCTGTATGAGGGAGTTTTTTCTTTCCACTGTTGCCTTTCTGCTGGCATCCTTCCTTCTTTCTTTACATAGATAGCTTTACTAATTGGCATTTATAATGTATGTAAATGTCTTTGTTCAGTGCCCTGAGATGACTTCTGTTGTTACTTGGCACTATATAAATAAACTGAATTTAATTGAACTACGGTATATGAAGCATAGACTATATCACGTAAAGGTAATCAAATATAATTCTTTCTCACCCATACGGAAAAGACATTCTGTATATAAATTTTATAAAGTTTTCATCTGTTTTGTTTGAAACTTGTATTTAATGTATAACATAGTGAAACCAGGTACAAGATCCTTAGTAAATTTGTATAAAATGAAACTTGTATAATTTGGATACTTATCAGAACAGTATATGACAGTAATTTAATTTCACATATAATATCCTTGGTAGAAAAATGTACTATTAAACTTATATGAGTTGGGCAATCACCCATGAAACAAAAATACTTAAGAGCTATAGAAAATATAATGATGTCACAAATGTGAGACATACATAGACTGCAACCCAATCCGAAATTAAAATTACTGGGAAAGCACAAGTTTACAAAAACACACATTTTAACACATACTGTCATCTAATTTTTTTGGCCTACTTTAATAACTTTGTAAAAAATAAAATAATGGAGACAGGTCCTAGGTGAGGGACGAGACAAAGCGCAGCCCACAAGACCCCTTATGATGAGTAATATAAATGGAAACAATGTTCCCTCGCCCGGACGCGGGTCACCGGGGCCCCACTCTGGAGCCAGGCCCGGAGGAGGGGCACGTTGGCGAGCGCCTGGTGGCCGGGCTTTCACCCATGGAGCTCGGCCGGGCACAGCCCGAAGAGGAGACGTGGGTCCCCCTTCCCATAGGCTCACCACCTGTGGGAGGGGCCAAAGGGGTCGGGTGCATTGTGGAATGGGTGGTGGCCGAGGGCGGGGACCCTGGCGGTCTGATCCTCGGCTACAGAAGCTGGCCATTGGGACATGGAATGTCACCTCTCTGGTGGGGAAGGAGCCTGAGCTAGTGTGTGAGGTTGAGAGGTTCCGGCTAGAAATAGTCGGACTCACCTCAACGCATGGCTCTGGCTCTGGAACCAGTTTCCTTGAGAGGGGTTGGACACTCTTCCACTCTGGAGTTGCCCCTGGTGAGAGGCGCCGAGCAGGAGTGGGCATACTTGTTGCCCCCCATCTCGGTGCCTGTACGTTGGGGTTCACCCCGGTGAACGAGAGGGTAGCCTCCCTTCGCCTACGTGTGGGGGGACGGGCTCTGACTGTTGTTTGTGCCTATGCGCCGAACGGCAGCGCAGATTACCCACCCTTTTTGGAGTCCTTGGAGGGGGTATTGGAGGGTGCGCCTCCTGGGGACTCCCTTGTTCTGCTGGGGGACTTCAACGCTCACGTGGGCAATGACAGTGAGACCTGGAGGGGTGTGGTTGGGAGGAACGGCCCCCCTGATCTGAACCCGAGTGGTGTTCTGTTGTTGGACTTCTGTGCTCGTCATGGATTGTCCATAACGAACACCATGTTCAGGCATAAGGGTGTCCATATGTGCTCTTGGCACCAGGACACCCTAGGTCGTAGTTCAATGATCGACTTTGTTGTCGTCTCATCTGATCTGCGGCCGCATGTCCTGGACACTCGGGTGAAGAGAGGGGCGGAGCTGTCCACTGACCACTACCTGGTGGTGAGTTGGCTCCGATGGTGGGGGAGGATGCCGGTCAGACCTGGCAGACCCAAACGTATTGTGAGGGTCTGCTGGGAACGTCTGGCAGAGTCTCCCGTAAGACGGAGCTTTAACTCCCACCTCCGGGAGAGCTTTGAACACGTTCCGAGGGAGGCGGGGGACATTGAGCCCGAGTGGACCATGTTTCGCGCCTCTATTGTCGAGGCAGCTTATCGGAGTTGTGGCCGCAAGGTTGTTGGTGCCTGTCGTGGTGGCAACCCTCGAACCCGGTGGTGGACACCGGCGGTGAGGGATGCTGTCAAGCTGAAGAAGGAGTCCTATTGGGCCTTTTTAGCCTGTGGGACCCCGGAAGCAGCAGATAGGTACCGGCAGTCCAAGCGGCATGCGGCTCGGGTGGTTGCTGAGGCAAAAACTCGGGCGTGGGAGGAGTTCGGAGAGGCCATGGAGAATGACTTCCGTACGGCTTCGAGGCGATTCTGGTCCACCATCCGGCGTCTCAGGGGGGGAAAGCGGTACGCGACCAACACCATTTATGGTGGGGATGGCGTGCTGTTGACCTCAACTCGGGATGTTGTGAGTCGGTGGGCGGAATACTTCGAAGACCTCCTCAATCCTACTGGCACGTCTTCCACTGAGGAAGCGGAGCCTGGGGACTTTGGATCGGGCTCTCCAATCTCTGGTGCGGAGGTCGCCGAGGTGGTTAAAAAGCTCCGCGGTGGCAAGGCTCCGGGGGTGGATGAGATTCGTCCTGAGTTCCTTAGGGCTCTGGATGTTGTGGGGTTGTGTTGGCTTACGCGACTCTGCAATATCGCGTGGACATCGGGGGCAGTTCCCTTGGATTGGCAGACTGGGGTGGTGGTTCCCCTATTCAAAAAGGGGGACCGTAGGGTGTGTTCCAACTATAGAGGGATCACACTCTTAAGCCTCCCTGGTAAGGTCTATTCAGGGGTTCTGGAGAGGAGGGTCCGTCGGATAGTCGAACCTCGGATTCAGGAGGAGCAGTGTGGTTTTCGTCCTGGTCGTGGAACACTAGACCAGCTCTACACCCTCAACAGGGTCCTGGAGGGTGCGTGGGAGTTTGCCCAACCAGTTTACATGTGCTTTGTAGACTTGGAAAAGGCATTCGACCGCGTCCCTCGGGGGGTTCTGTGGCGGGTACTCCGGGAGTATGGGGTACCAGGCCCATTGATATGGGCTGTTAGGTCCCTGTACGACCGGTGTCAGAGCTTGGTCCGCATTGCCGGCAGTAAGTCAGGCTCGTTTCCGGTGAGAGTTGGACTCCGCCAAGGTTGCCCTTTGTCACCGATTCTGTTTATAACTTTTATGGACAGAATTTCTAGGCGCAGCCAAGGTGTTGAGAGGATCCGTTTTGGTGGCCTTAGAATCGCTTCTCTGTTTTTTGCAGATGATGTGGTCCTATTGGCTTCATCAGCTCGTGATCTACAGCTTTCACTGGAGCGGTTTGCAGCTGAATGCGATGCGGCCGGGATGAGGATCAGTTCCTCCAAATCCGAGGCCATGGTCTTGAGCCGGAAAAGGGTAGCATGCCCTCTCCGGGTCGGGGAGGAGGTCCTGCCCCAAGTGGAGGAGTTTAAGTATCTCGGGATCTTGTTCACGAATGAGGGAAAACTGGAGCGTGAGATCGATAGGCGGATAGGTGCAGCGTCCGCAGTGAAGCGGGCGCTGTACCGGTCTGTCGTGGTGAAGAGAGAGCTGAGTCAAAAGGCAAAGCTCTCAATTTACCGATCGATCTACGTTCCCACCCTCATCTATGGTCATGAGCTTTGGGTTATGACCGAAAGAACAAGATCTCGGATACAAGCGGCTGAAATGAGTTTTCTCCGCAGGGTGGCTGGACTCTCCCTTAGAGATAGGGTGAGAAGCTCAGTCATCCGGGAGGGACTCGGAGTAGAGCCGCTGCTTCTCCACATCGAGAGGAGCCAGTTGAGGTGGCTCGGGCATCTGGTTAGGATGCCTCCTGGACGCCTCCCTGGTGAGGTGTTCCGGGCATGTCCCACCGGGAGGAGACCCAGAGGAAGACCCAGGACGCGCTGGAGGGACTATGTTTCTCGGCTGGCCTGGGAACGCCTTGGGATTCCCCCAGAGGAGCTGCTCCAAGTGGCTGGGGAGAGGGAAGTCTGGGCCTCCCTACTTAGGCTGCTACCCCCGCGACCCGACCCCGGATAAGCGGAAGAAAATGGATGGATGGATGGATGGATGGATGGATGGAAGTATTTAATCTGGCATACATAAAATGACAACGTATTCCATTATTTTGTAGCAATACTTTTAATTTTGCACACAATCAACAGATTACATAAATTGCACATTATATTTTAGAATAAATGACAACACTTACTAGTCTTTTCACATAACCCCAGTTCGTAATACTGATTTTTTTAACCACTAAATTATTGTTTTGAAAAGGTTCATATATATGTTTATGATATATGTTGATAACAGGCATTGCAAAATATTTCACATAACAATAAATGTTCATTTTCTTCAGACGTGTAACCTCATTTGTCACCTAAATGTTTAGAATAATTCCTCATCAGCCCATAAACCCAAAATTAATTCCATGCTCACATGCAGATTACTACATTTAATCATCAGTAATGTGTGTTCAGTAGCCGACATTCATTCAACCTTTATTTATACAGGCTAGCCTCGTTGAGTCACGGGGACTCATTTACAAGAGGGACCTGTCTCACTCACACCAAACAACCATCCACTCTCACACTCACACCTAGGGTCAATTTAGAGTCACCAATCAGCCTAACAAGCATGTTTTTTGGTCTGTGGGAGGAAACCGGAGTACCCGGAGGAAACCCACGCATGCACGGGGAGAACATGCAAACTCCACCCAGAAAGGCCCCGGACCGGGATTTGAACCGGCAATCTTCTCGCTGAGAGGCAGCAGCTCTACCAGTTGTGCCACCGTGCTGCCCAATACATACAAAGACATACAATCGAGCTGGACATACATGGTGTAACTATCTGAGTTTCATATAGCTTTGTGTCGTGTCAGAATTGAAACATAATCTTGTGAATGTTTTACCCTCAAAACTGACGTGTTTTGAGCAGAAAAATCTGATTCAGTGCAGAATTTGAAGCCACATTGTGGTGGCTTTATGGTTGGGTAAGCTGTAGCTCTTGCATGTGGCATGTTCTCAGTCTGAAGTGCCTGATGTTCACAAGTTGTTCAAGAAAGACAAACTAGTAAGATGGAAACAGGGAAATATGGAGAGTTCAGGCTGTCCAATCTGGAGCTCAAACGTCTGAAGAACTTTGTATTATTTCTGATAAAATGGGTGTAACTTCAGCTCTCATGAATAATGTTCTAAATTTCACCTCAAACTAAATTAAATTACAAAGCAAACATCCACTCCAGTTCTGTTGACTGTTACTAAACAGTCCGTGACACGAACAAATCATCATTTAAAACCGACTGTAAGGAAAAACTGCAGGAGAGATAAGGTTATCGTGCAGAATCTGGGGGGGTTAAAGTGCGTCAACGCCTCACATGCCGACCTGTTAAATCACTTTGTCCTCTTTCTAGACCAGGAAGATGTTTAGCCAGTGCTGTCAGCTGCTCTTATCTTCTTGACTGAAATGTTTTAAAGGAGTGCTGCAGCAGCCGAGGGCGCCTGTGTCCCGTCTTCTCTTGAGCATCAACATGAAGTCGTCAACGAGCTTGAAGGTGCGGTTGCCGGTGTTGGTGATGGTGTTGGAGGTGGTGATGCTAGCTCTATATGCCATCTTTGTCACCTACGATGACGACTCAAACGCAAAGCTGCAGAACAACGAGACCGACCCGATGCAGAACTCCCTGTACCGTGACTACCCATACTTCGCCGATGTGCAGGTGATGATCTTCATCGGCTTCGGTTGTCTCCTGGCCTTCTTCCGCTTCTACGGCTTCGGCGGAATGGTCTTCAACTTCCTCACAGCCACGTTTGCGATCCAGTGGGCAATCCTGATCCAAGGGTTCTTCCAGTTTTACCACGACGGTAAAATTCACCTGGGCGTTATCAACCTGTTGAACGCTGAGTTCGCCTGCGCCGTGGTGCTCATCTCGTTTGGCGCTGTGCTCGGAAAGACCAGCCCCGTCCAGCTCCTGGTCATGGCCCTGCTGGAGATCTCCGTCTTTTCAGTGACAGAGTGGGCCGTGCTGAAATACATCAGGATCAACGATGCAGGAGGCACCATCCTCATACACCTGTTTGCTTGTTACTTTGGCCTCGGAGTGACGTTCGTGCTCTACCGCCCCAGTCTGAACAAAGGACACCCCAAGGAGAACACGAGTTACCACTCTGACATTTTATCTGTGATGGGAACCCTTTTCCTTTGGGTGTTCTGGCCTTCATTTAACTCTGCCCTGACTTTTAAAGGTGACGATCAACACAGAGCGATCCTCCACACGTTCATAGGCCTGAGCTCATCGACCATCACGGCGTTTGCCCTCTCGGCCATGTTCAACAAAAGGGGGAAGCTCACGATGGCAGACATCCAGAATGTGACGCTGGCGGGTGGCGTGACTGTAGGAGCCTCTGTGGACATGATGATATCTCCTGTAGCTGCGTATGCCCTGGGCGTCATGGGCTGCACCGCCTGCTTCTTCGGTTACAAGTACCTAACCCCCTTTTTGGCCCAACGTATGAGGATCCAGGACCAGTGTGGGATTCACAACCTCCATGGGCTCACGGGCCTCATATCGTCCACAGCTGGAATCTGCGCCATCCTCCTGGCGTCCGAGGAGACCTACGGGCCCAGCTTGTACGAGATCTTTTCCCACCGCGCTCCACCTGAAGGGGATCCCAAGCTGTTGGCGCTGCAGGAGTTGATCCCCGGTCTGAAGCCGGGCCTGGGTCGCACCGCGCAGGAGCAGGCCCTCTATCAGGTGGCGGCTGTTTTCTCCACCATCGCGGCGTCCGCAGTCGGCGGGCTACTCACCGGGCTGGTGCTGAAGCTGCCGTCCATGGCGTCGCCGTCTGACGAGGACTGCTTTGACGACGAGCTGTTCTTCGACGTGCCGTCCGACTTTGGAAACGCGGAGCCGCTCAGAGACTTTATCGACTTAGAGGAGAAAGAAAAAACAAGTTCTGTAAACACCAAAGTCTGACGTTTAGAGCCTTGGAAATGCAGTCAGTTTTTATGTAAATATCTTTTATTACGTTGTGAAGTTATTGTTTTAACACACGGATATTTCAGCCTAAACTTTGCCTCGCTGCAGAGATCAGAATGAACTTGACTCCTCTTTTAAAGAAACAAGAAACATGTTGCATTTCACAATCAAATAATGTTAATTGTGCTACCTAACAGCCAGTAAAGGATTGTGTTCTGTGGCCTCCAGCTCCGGTTTATTTCAGTCTTGTTTTCTAAGTGTTTCTAATGTCTAAATCAGGGGTCTGCAACCTGCGGCTCTGGAGCCACATGTGGCTCTTTGGTCCCTCTGCAGCGGCTCTTTGAATTTTATAGGATGTTGTACCAACAAAAAAAGGACTAGTTTAACAGTTTTCCTGTCAACTCATTTGCAAATACAGTATGTGGATACTAGTACTAATACACAAAGTAAATTATACTCACTTTAACTTTATGCTTTATTCTTCAAAGTAGGATACGCAATTACCATATTTTTTGGACTATAAGGCGCACCAGATGATAAGGCTCAATATCAATGAAGCGGTCTGTTTTCATACATAAGGCACATTATCAAAACAAAACAGTCAGACAAGTCAAACTTTATCCAACTCATTCATAATAACCACATACAATTGGTTTGAGGTCAGTATAAGCACAACCAGAATTAATACAGAAGACTCACTGGATTATAAGGCTCACTGTCAATTTTTGAGAAAATTAAAGGATTTTAAATGTGCCTTATAGTCCAAAAAATAAGGTACTCCACAATTTTATAAAAAGCACATTTGTCTGCACAGTTCACTGTTTTAGTTTTTTTTTTTTTTTGGCAAAATACAAGACAATACAAGACGTTGGACAGATGAATGGAAGATGGATGGAATCCAATATTTTCTTTTGTCTCAAAATGTAAAAATATCAATAAATGTTAACAATCATTAGATGTTTTTAGTTTTATAATTTCACACCTACTGGCCAGAAAAGCCCCTCTAGCAAACTTAAAATGGCCCATGGGCCACCAGTTGATAATGACAGTTGTAGCAGGTATTGCGGTTCTTGACACGTTTAATTTAGTGAACGAAAGGGCAGAAATGGCTCTTTTGATCGTAAATGTTGCAGACAGAGCCATATAAAGTGAGAGTTGCGACACTTCCATAGAGATCCGTTGTAAGAATGGAATGCGGAAGTCACGTGGGTCATGGAGGGGGCGATTTGTTCCATGCTCTGTTTAACAGTCTGACTCTGCCTGCAGTAGCGATCCGTTGCCGCCAGAGGGCGCAGCTCCACAAGGTTTCCATGGCCGTTGTTTGGAACGATTGACTGCCAGTTGGCGACTTCAAAGAGTGTCGGAACTCTCTATATATACGGCTCTGGTTGCAGACCCCTGGTCTAAAGCATGTTTATGTGCTTTACTCCTGTCTTTTGCTTCAGGTCTTGTTTTAAGCAGCCTTCTTTGAAGAAGCTTGTCCACCTTACATGAATTCATTTGGCCTTCTGTCCGGGCTGCAGAGGAGCAGCAAGCGACCACAAGGTTCCTGTTCCTCAAGGTTTCCTGTCTTGTTTTGATTCTTTTGCTATAAGTGCGTTCAATCAATTCACCTTTTGCTCCTTCTCTGCTTTCCCCTGTTATTGCCGCACTTAAAGTGCCTATAAAAGTATTCACACTCT
>JBBPBX010011834.1:0-46954 GCA_038048925.1 Garcialebias charrua
CACTGTCCCTCCTCTGGACATGTCCAAACCACTGTCCCTCCTCTGGACATGTCCAAACCACTGTCCCTCCTCTGGACATGTCCAAACCACTGTCCCTCCTCTGGACATGTCCAAACCACTGTCCCTCCTCTGGACATGTCCAAACCACTGTCCCTCCTCTGGACATGTCCAAACCACTGTCCCTCCTCTGGACATGTCCAAACCACTGTCCCTCCTCTGGACATGTCCAAACCACTGTCCCTCCTCTGGACATGTCCAAACCACTGTCCCTCCTCTGGACATGTCCAAACCACTGTCCCTCCTCTGGACATGTCCAAACCACTGTCCCTCCTCTGGACATGTCCAAACCACTGTCCCTCCTCTGGACATGTCCAAACCACTGTCCCTCCTCTGGACATGTCCAAACCACTGTCCCTCCTCTGGACATGTCCAAACCACTGTCCCTCCTCTGGACATGTCCAAACCACTGTCCCTCCTCTGGACATGTCCAAACCACTGTCCCTCCTCTGGACATGTCCAAACCACTGTCCCTCCTCTGGACATGTCCAAACCACTGTCCCTCCTCTGGACATGTCTAAACCACTGTCCCTCCTCTGGACATGTCTAAACCACTGTCCCTCCTCTGGACATGTCTAAACCACTGTCCCTCCTCTGGACATGTCTAAACCACTGTCCCTCCTCTGGACATGTCTAAACCACTGTCCCTCCTCTGGACATGTCCAAACCACTGTCCCTCCTCTGGACATGTCCAAACCACTGTCCCTCCTCTGGACATGTCCAAACCACTGTCCCTCCTCTGGACATGTCCAAACCACTGTCCCTCCTCTGGACATGTCCAAACCACTGTCCCTCCTCTGGACATGTCCAAACCACTGTCCCTCCTCTGGACATGTCCAAACCACTGTCCCTCCTCTGGACATGTCCAAACCACTGTCCCTCCTCTGGACATGTCCAAACCACTGTCCCTCCTCTGGACATGTCCAAACCACTGTCCCTCCTCTGGACATGTCCAAACCACTGTCCCTCCTCTGGACATGTCCAAACCACTGTCCCTCCTCTGGACATGTCCAAACCACTGTCCCTCCTCTGGACATGTCCAAACCACTGTCCCTCCTCTGGACATGTCCAAACCACTGTCCCTCCTCTGGACATGTCCAAACCACTGTCCCTCCTCTGGACATGTCCAAACCACTGTCCCTCCTCTGGACATGTCCAAACCACTGTCCCTCCTCTGGACATGTCCAAACCACTGTCCCTCCTCTGGACATGTCCAAACCACTGTCCCTCCTCTGGACATGTCCAAACCACTGTCCCTCCTCTGGACATGTCCAAACCACTGTCCCTCCTCTGGACATGTCCAAACCACTGTCCCTCCTCTGGACATGTCCAAACCACTGTCCCTCCTCTGGACATGTCCAAACCACTGTCCCTCCTCTGGACATGTCAACCACTGTCCCTAAACCACTGTCCCTCCTCTGGACATGTCCAAACCACTGTCCCTCCTCTGGACATGTCCAAACCACTTATTTTACTAAATAACCACTCAAAACACCCACAAGTGATGCATAGATATTGTTCACCCGCTTCGGATGTTATCAGTCCATTCTATGGGCGCTATCATCTGTTATCATCCTCATTCAATGCGGTCAAAAGGCCCATCTTCTACCTCTTACGAGGTTTAAAGGTACGTTATCACCCTTACAATGAATGACAACATGCTCCGTCTTTAGCTACGTGGTTAGGTTTCGATTACGTTCTTTTAAACATGTTAAGAGGTACGTTGGACATTTTCTCCGATAGACTATGGGGATGATAACAGTTGATAGCGCCCATTGTATGGACTGACAACATCCGAATCCGCTCTATTGTTGCTAGTTTATAAAAATGTTGATAAGTTTGCTACAACGTGTCACGCTGTGGCGACGTCGTCACGCTACGTGAGTTTACATTTTTCTTCGTCTCATCTTCGTCACGTTCGACTCTAAATAACCGCTCAAACCACTCAAAACTCATGCACAGATAGTTGCTAATTTATATAAATGTTGATAAAGTTTGCTACAACATTCACACAGCGTGTCACGTTACACACGCTAACATTTACTTCAATGTCCTCAAAGCAAAAAAAATAAAAAATAAATTTAAATTAATTCTTACCTCTGTGCAGTCAATACCTCCGTCCACGTGCTGCAAAATCCACGGTTTAAACTTTTAAAATCTCCGCTCACCTCAGGCCGTCATCTTGCAGTAAGGAATCCATTACGTCTTTGCACATGTCTGCTCCAGGCTTTTAACTTTTAAAGCCTCGGCTGAGCCCACGCCCACTACAGGGTCTCCTCATCACGAGAGGAGGGGCGTTGGAGATTTGGCGCGGTGTGTGTCAGTGAGCCACACACACGGTTTCAATAAGGGCATCCGACACACAAAATGATACACACCACACACATATTCCCGGGGAGGTGCTTCGCCCGACAATTTTATAAATGTAAATAACTTTTTATTAAAACAATTTTAAGTGTTAAAGCACAGTCCAACTCATCCAGGCAGCCATTTAGACACAAGTTACTCTGATATTGATGAGAAAAAACAATGTTTACATATTAATATATTTGGATACAATCTGTGTTTTATCCGGACATTGGCAAAGGCTGGCTAATACCAAATGTCCCGATAATGTCGGTACGTAGTCTGGCGCATAGTCGGGCTAAACCACATAGACCAACACACACACACACACACACACACACACACACACACACACACACACACACACACACATACACACACACAAATTAACCTTACCATTAACATCTAAAAAAAGCTAAGTCTGGTCCTCTGGACATTCAAAAAACAAAACAAAACCAAGCAAAAAAATTGTAGAAACGTTTCGTCTTTCATCCGAAAGACTTCCTCAGTCTGAGGTGCTGTGTTCAGCTCAGTCTTATAAATAGCACCCTCTCACAGAGTTACCCAACCAGTTGGCTGATGACAGTCGAAACCAGCTGCTCACATGATCAAGGAGGACCATCAGCCTAACAATGGATCGTTAGCACCCTGATGGTTGTTTGCTATTCACAGAGGGCTGAGTGATACTAGCAATAACAGCATTGTAAGATTCCAAGATGGCCGCGCTCAGAGCAGCCGCAGCTTCACGAGATCCCGGATCATCTCTAGTTTTTAGTAATTTTAATAGTGATTTTGTACCTGACTCTACGCGTTTTTTGCGGGTGAATTACAGCCGAACTGAACTGTTAAGAATCGGAGCAGATTTACCACAGGGCACAGCTGAAATCAGCAACGAACTCAAATCAGAGCTCGGAAGATTGGACCTGCTAAGAACGTCCTTCTGGAAACAGATGCGCTCGAGAGAAAAGAAAAGGAAGCGGTGCTCTCGTGGAAAGAAGAGAGGTTTGCGGGTGAATTACAGCCGAACTGAACTGTTAAGAATCGGAGCGGATTTACCACAGGGCACAGCTGAAATCAGCAACGAACTCAAATCAGAGCTCGGAAGATTGGACCTGCTAAGAACGTCCTTCTGGAAACAGATGCGCTCGAGAGGAAAGAAAAGGAAGCGGTGCTCTCGTGGAAAGAAGAGAGGTTGCCGTGCAGGAATTATGACGAGACTGCGGGCAGACGCTAAAACCGGTAGACCCCCGATGCCGGCTCTTTTTCTGTCTAACGTGCGCTCGCTCGACAACAAGATGGATCTACTTCGTTTGAGAGTAACCACGTCGGAGGAGATGAGAAGATGTTCCGTGCTTTGTCTTACGGAAACTTGGATCTCGGAGGACACTCCAGACTCTGTTTACGAGCTGGATAATCGGCTCTTTTTCAGAACAGACCGGTGCACCGAGACTACAGGGAAAACGCGAGGCGGCGGTGTCTGTATTTACGTACACAAAGATTGGTGCACGAACTGTTCCGTGATTAAAAGGCTTTGTTCAGCCGCCGTCGAGTTAATCACAGTTAGATGTAGGCCGCATTATCTTCCGCGCGACCATGCTGTGATTTTAATAACAGCTATTTACATAGCACCCGATGCTAATGCTAATGACGCCCAGGGAGAAATTCATGACTTACTCACCTCGCTGCAGTGTAAATATCCTGAGGGGCTTTTCATTGTTTGCGGGGACGTCAATCACATTGATCTTCAAGTCTCCCTCCCAGCCTTCAATAAGAACGTCTTCACAGCTACGAGAGGAGATAAAACGCTCGACCAAGTCTTCACAAATGTAAAGGGGGCATACACGGCGAAGACACGCCCACCGCTTGGATCTTCCGATCACGAGTCTCTGATCCTGGCCCCAAGAGAACTCCCCCCACTCAGGCGGTCCAAGCCGGAACAAAGAGAAATAACAATCTGGCCCCAAGATAGTTCCCCCATGTTGAGAGACTGTTTTGAGAGGACAAACTGGTCTGTTTTCAGAGAAGCAGCCACTGATGGAAGTTCAGTGGACATGGAACTGTACGCTTCCTCAGTCCTGGGTTACATCAGTACATGCTCTGAAAATGTATCTATAAAAAAATATGTGAAATCCTACCCGAACCGGAAACCCTGGTTAAATAAAGAAGTTCACGCCTTACTAGCAGCCAGGGACACTGCATTCAAGTCAGGAGATAAAGTGGAGCTGAGAAAGTGCAGGAATGAACTGAAGGATGGCATTAAGAAGGCCAAGGCCACGTATGCACAGAGGATCGAGGGACAGTTCACCTCACAAGACCCACGGAGCATGTGGAAGGGTATTAAATGCATAACAGATTACAAAGGCAAAAACAAACAATGCCCCAGGGACCCATCTCTGCCTGATGCCCTCAATAAGTTTTATGCACGTTTTGATGATCCAAACAGACCAGCTAGCACCAGACTCACCTCATCACCAGATGAAGAGCATCTCAGGGTGTCCGCAGCAGAAGTGAGAGGCAGTCTCAGAAAGATTAATCCTCATAAAGCAACCGGACCAGACAACATCCCAGGGAAAGTTCTGAAGGAATGTGCGGACCAGCTCTGTGAGGTGCTGGCTGACATCTTCACCACCTCACTTGCACTGGAGTCAGTTCCCACCTGCCTGAAGACCGCGACCATCATCCCAGTCCCAAAGAGCTCCACAGTGACTGGTCTGAATGACTATAGACCGGTGGCCCTCACCCCGATAGTCGCTAAATGTTTTGAGAAACTGGTCATGTCCCACATCAAGGCAACCGTCAACATCAATGAGGACCCTCATCAATACGCATACCGTGAGAACCGATCAACAGAGGACGCCATTTCTTCCGTGGTCCACACTGCTCTCACCCACCTGGATCAGAAAGACTCATACGTGCGTCTGCTCTTTGTGGACTTCACATCTGCCTTCAACACCATGATCCCCCAAACTCTGATAGACAAACTATCTACACTTGGACTAAGCCCCTCTATTTGTAACTGGGTACTAGACTTCTTAACAGACAGACCACAGTCCGTGAAGATCCACAACTTCTCCTCCTCCACCATAACCCTCAGCACTGGCTCTCCTCAGGGATGTGTGCTGAGCCCCCTTCTGTTCACTCTGCTCACATATGATTGTACAGCCACACTTCCAGGCTGTCATATTGTTAAGTTTGCAGATGATACAGCGGTGGTGGGATGCATCACAAACAATGATGAGTCCAGCTACAGACAGGAGGTGGAACACCTGGAGAGCTGGTGCAAAGAGAATAATCTTCACATGAATGTGAAGAAGACAAAGGAGATGATTGTGGACTTCAGAAGGAACAAACACACCCACGCCCCACTGAAAATAGGTGGGTCTGCAGTGGAAGTGGTCTCCAGCTACAAATACTTGGGTGTACACATGAATGATAACCTCAGCTGGAGCAACAACACCACCAGCCTGATCAAGAAAGGTCATCAGAGACTCTACTTCCTCAGACGGCTGAGACGTGCTGGTCTGAGCAGCCCAGTTCTCACCTCGTTCTACAGGTGTGCAGTGGAGAGTGTCCTGTGCTCCAGCATCAACGTGTGGCATGGAGGCTGCACAGTTGAAGAGAGGAAAGCTCTGCAGAGAGTGGTGAAGGCTGCACAGAAGTCTGTTGGAGTCAGTCTCCCCACAATCACAGACATTTACACCTCCAGATGCAGAAAAAGAGCGACCTGCATCATGAAAGACCTCACTCATCCAGCACACTCACTCTTTGCCCCACTCCCCTCAGGACGGAGGTTGAGGAGCATCAAGTGTAGAACCACTAGACTGAGGAACAGCTTCTACCCTGAGGCTGTTAGACTCATGAATAAATAAAAATAAAAATAAAAAAATAAACACTGCAAAATATCACATAGACTGAGGAACAGCTTCTACCCTGAGGCTGTTAGACTCATGAATAAATAAAAATAAAATAAAAAATAAACACTGCAAAATATCACATCATGCTGATGCTGATCTGTTTTCTTGTTGCTGTGTTCATCTGTGACCATCTGTGACCATCTGCTCATACAAACTCATGTTCGTGCTGCTGTTTATTCCCACTATATTAGGCTTAGTGTATTACTAGTTGATGTTTTTCTTAGTTAATTCTAGATGTTATTACTGTTTTTCTCTTGCATTTGTTGTTGGATGTAACTGGGACCCCGTGTACATAATCTCGTTTTCATCACATGTACCACATGCGGTGCAAATGACAATAAAGACTCTCTGACTCTGACTCTGACTCTGATTGTAAGAGGGGGACAGTTGAACCCGGAGGCCTCCACCCCTGTTTAATGATGGGCGGTTTCTTTTCACAAAGATGGCCTCCTTTACTCCTCTCTCAAACCATTGTTCCTCTCTCTTTGAGAAAGGAGTAAAGGAGGACCCTCATCAGTATGCTTACCGTGAGAACCGATCAACAGAGGACGCCATCTCTTCTGTGGTCCACACTGCTCTCACCCACCTGGATCAGAAGGACTCCTACGTCCGTATGCTCTTTGTGGACTTCACATCTGCCTTCAACACCATGATCCCCCAAACTCTGATGGACAAACTATCCACACTTGGACTAAGCCCCTCCGTTTGTAACTGGGTACTAGACTTCTTAACAAACAGACCTCAGTCCGTGAAGATCCACAACTTCTCCTCCTCCACCATTACCCTCAGCACTGGCTCTCCTCAAGGATGTGTGCTGAGCCCTCTTCTGTTCACTCTGCTCACATATGATTGTGCAACCACCCATCCAGGTTGTCATATTGTTAAGTTTGCAGATGATACAGCGGTGGTGGGATGCATCACAAACAATGATGAGTCCAGCTACAGGGAGGAGGTGGAACACCTGGAGAGCTGGTGCAAAGAGAATAACCTTCACATGAATGTGAAGAAGACAAAGGAGATGATTGTGGGCTTCAGAAGGAACACACAACCCCACACCCCACTGAACATAAGTGGATCGGCAGTGGAAGTGGTCTCCAGCTACAAATACTTGGGTGTACACATGAAAGATAACCTCAGCTGGACCAACAACACCACCAGCCTGATCAAAAAAGGTCATCAGAGACTCTACTTCCTCAAACGGCTGAGTAGCCCAGTCCTCACCTCGTTCTACAGGTGTGCAGTGGAGAGCATCCTGTGCTCCAGCATCAACGTGTGTTATGGAGGCTGCACAGTTGCAGAGAGAAAAGCTCTACAGAGAGTGGTGAAGGCTGCACAGAAGTCTGTTGGAGTCAGTCTCCCCACCATCACAGACATTTACACCTCCAGATGCAGGAAAACAGCCACCTGCATCATGAAAGACCCCACTCACCTAGCACACACACTCTTTGCCCCCCGCCCCTTAGGACGGAGGTTGAGGAGCATCAAATATAGAACCACTAGACTGAGGAACAGCTTCTACCCTGAGGCTTTTAGACTCATGAATAAATAAATAATAAGAATAAACACTGTGAAATATCACATCATGCTGATGCTGATCGGTTTTCTTGTTGCTGTGTTCATCTGTGACCATCTGCTCATACAGACTCGTGTTCGTGCTGCTGTTTGTAATGATGTTTTTCTATTACATTAGGGCTTAGTGTATTTCTAGTTGATGTTTTTCTTAGTTATATCCTAGATGTTATTACTGTTTTTCTCTTACATTTTGTTGTTGGATGTAACTGGGACCCTGTGTACATAATCTTGTTTCATCACATGTACCACATGCGGTGCAAATGACAATAAAGACTCTCTGACTCTGACTCTGACTCTCTGACTCTGACTCTGGTCCAATCTATCGACAGGAGAGACAGGTTAGTGACTGCACAAGGAGTTTGAAAAGTGATGGTTAAATAAATAAATAAAACAGTCACCAACCTTCTCAATATGTATCATGGCAGGAAGAGGGGCTGTGGACTGGGTGAAGTCTCTGCAGAGTAATCTGCAGCAGGAACGCAGGATGATGGGATGTCCAGATCTCGTGGTCCAGTGATAGTAGCAGGGGGTCAATAGCCAGGAAGACAAAAACAAGCGAAGCAAAAAGTGCCGAGAAAAGTGATCCAAAAACGTGGTCGAGAGAGCAAGCAAGGGTCATTTACTGTGGTCAGAAGATTGTAGAAGTGCCCAGTCAGGGGCAAGGCAAAAGCGAATAGTCAGGAGACGATGCAGAGTTCAAGATCAGGAAATAAGGTTGAGGAGAATGCTGGAGAATTTACTGACTTGTGAGCTTTCAATAATCTGGCACTGAGGAGAGTGAGAGTGGAGCTTAAGAAGTGAGCTGAACAGGTGTGGCAGGTGAGTGGTGATTGCACAGACAGGTTGCAGTAGATGAGTGCAGATTGCTGAGTGAGTGTGACAAGAGCTGAAGATGGGTGATAGGCAGTGCATGGCCAAACAGGATGAAATGAACAGAAACTGAGGGGGATCCAGGGGCGAACTGTGGCACAGTTCCCCTGGATTGGCAGACAGGGTGGTGGTCCCCCTATTCAAAAAGGGTGACCGTAGAGTGTGTTCCAACTACAGGGGGATTACGCTCTTAAGCCTCCCTGGCAAGGTTTATTCAGGGGTTCTGGAGAGGAGGGTCTGTAAGATAGTCGAACCTCGGATTCAGGAGGAGAAGTGCAGTTTTTGTCCTGGTTGTAGAACACTGGACCAGCTATACATCCTCAACAAGGTCCTGGAGGGTATGTGGGAGTTTGCCCAACCAGTCTACATGTGCTTTGTGGACTTGGAGAAGGCGTTCAACTATGTCCCTCTGGGAACCCTGTGGGAGGTACTCAGTGAGTATGGGGTACCAGGCCCTTTTATATGGGCTGTTAGGTCCCTGTACGACTGGTGTCAGAGCTTGGCCCACATTGTCGGTAGAAAGTCGGGCTCATTCCTGGTGGGAGTTATACTCCGCCAAGGTTACCCTTTGTCACTGATTCTGTTCATAACTTTTATGGACAAAATTTCTAGGCAAAGTCAAGGTGTTGAGGGGATCCGTTTTGGTGACTTTAGAATCGCATTCCTGAATTTTACATATGACGTGGTTCTATTGGCTTACCATACCATACCATACCATACCATACCATACCATACCATACCATAACATAACATACCAATGTATTTATAAAGCACTTAAAACAGTAACAAGGCCAACCAAAGTGCTGTACAATAGAAACAAAAAGCACAGTGGACAGGAAAACATGAAATAAAAATATAGATATAAATAGCAACAGAAACTAACTAAAATGGCCAACAATGTATAGTACAGAGGATCAAAGCAAATCACACCGTGTTAAAGGCAAGATAATAGAAGTGGGTTTTCAAGCGAGACTTAAAGACTGTAAGTGTAGGAGCCTTCCTGACACTCAGTGGCAACTAATTCCAAAGTCTTGGACCTGCAATTGAGAAAGCCCTGTCACCTCTGAGCTTATGACGAGTTTCTGGGACTGACAGAAGCATCTGGTCTGCTGACCTCAGAGAGCGCGGTGGGACATATGGCTGGAGAAGGTCAGTGAGATAGGGTGGAGCGGAACTGTTCAGAGATTTAAAAACTAAAATGAGTATTTTAAACTGGATCCAAAGGTGAATGTAGCCAGTGCAGGGAGGCCAAAACTTGTGTTATGTGCTCTCGATGGCCTGTACCAATTAAAAATTGAGCTGCAGCATTTTGGACCAGCTGTAGACATGCAATGGAGGACTGTCTGATTCCAAACAGAAGTGAATTGCAGTAATCGAGCCTCGATGTTATGAAAGCATGGATTACTGTCTCAAGGTTCCTTCTGGATAGTATGGGCTTCAGCTTAGACAGCTGCCTAAGCTGAAAAAAGCAGGATTTAACAATCATCTAAAAAAGCTAAGTCTGGTCCTCTGGACATTCAAAAAATAAAACAAAACAAAGCAAAAAAAATGTAGAAACGTTTTGTCTTTCGTCCGAAAGACTTCTTCAGTCTGAGAAGCTGTATTCAGCTCAGCCTTATAAATAGCACCCTCTCACAGTGGGTAAACCAGTTGGCTGATGACAGCTGAAACCAGCTGCTCACATGATCAAGGAGGACCATCAGCCTGACGATGGATTGTTAGCACCCTGATGGTTGTTTGCTATTCACAGAGGGCTGAGTGATACTAGCAACAACAGCATTGTAGGAAGGGGACAGTTGAACCCGGAGGCCTCCACCCCTGATTAATGATGGACGGTTTCTTCAGGCCTCCGGGTTCAACTGTCCCCTTCCTACAATGCTGTTATTGCTAGTATCACTCAGCCCTCTGTGAATAGCAAACAACCATCAGGGTGCTAACGATCCATCGTCAGGCTGATGGTCCTCCTTGATCATGTGAGCAGCTGGTTTCAGCTGTCATCAGCCAACTGGTTTACCCACTGTGAGAGGGTGCTATTTATAAGGCTGAGCTGAATACAGCTTCTCAGACTGAAGAAGTCTTTCGGACGAAAGACGAAACGTTTCTACATTTTTTTGCTTTGTTTTGTTTTATTTTTTGAATGTCCAGAGGACCAGACTTAGCTTTTTTTAGATTTTTCTACCTGGATTATTGAGCATGCATCAGAGTATTTAACAATCATGTTTACATGACTGTTAAGATTCATGGAAAGGTCCATTATCACCCCCAGATAAGTGACCCTTTGTTTCTCTAGGGGGGATAGAGAGAGAAGGTCAATGTCGTGGTTCGTGAATGAGCCATTGGGGTGCAACAACATGACTTCAGACTTCTTGCTGAAACTTAAGAAATTTGAAGCCATCCAATCATGGATGTCAGCCAGGCAGTCAAGAAGAGATTGAAAAGAGTGTGGGCCTCTGTGCCTCAGGGGGAAGTAAATTTGACAATCATCGGCATAGAAATGAAAGGCTATTTTGTGTTTGCGGAAAATAGCACCTAGTGGCAGCAAGTATTACAAAAAGAGAAGGGGACCATAGGATGGACCCCTGCGGTACCCCCCTCTGAAGTGCTATAGATGCTAAACTGAAATTGTTGATATGGACACAAAAGGTTATGTCCGAGAGGTAGGACTCAAATCATTTGAGGGCTGACCCTGTGATGCCCACCCACTGCTCTAGCCTAGAAATGAGGATGTTGTGGTTGATGGTGCCGAAAGCGGATGTAAGGTCCAATAAGACAAGCAACTCATAAACACTTGCGTCTGTGGCTATGAAAACGTCATTAAAAACCTTCAGTAGAACAGTTTCAGTGCTATGGAGAGATTTGAAGCTGGATTGGAACAACTCTAGGATGGCGTGGTCATCCAAGAAACATTTCAATGGAGACACAACAATTTTCTCCCAGTAGCTTAGAGGTGAATGGAAATTTGGAGACAGGCTGGAAGTTGGACACCACAGAGGGATAAAGGTTAGATTTTTTCAGGAGAGGCTGGACAGTAGCATGTTTAAAGGTTTTTGGGACCACACCTGCTGATAAACTGCTATTCACAATAGTGAAAATAGAAGGACCCAGTGTAGGAAAAACCTCCTTTAGTAGTCGAGAGGGGACCACATCTAAGGGGGAACCAGATGGCTTCATTCTGCACATGACCTACTCCAGTGAAGACAGAGAGATGGGCTCAAAGTCATCAAACACAGCTACACACTGAGATGGGATGGACGAGTCATGAGCTGGTGGAGAAATGAGTGCCTGGGTGTTCGCAACTTTTTCTAAAAAGAATGGTAAATGGTAAATGGTAAATGGAGCTTATTTATATAGCGCTTTCCAGCCCCCTGTGAGGAGCCCCAAAGCGCTTTACAATACCAACCATCTACCCATTCATACACGCATTCATACACCGGTAACGGCGACTGCCATGCAAGGCGCCTTCCAGTCCTAACGGGAGCAACTCAGGGTTAAGTGTCTTGCCCAGGGACACAACGACACACGGTGTGGGGAACCGGGATTCGAACCTCCAACCTTCCGATTGGGGGACGACTGCCATTACCACTACGCCACGGCCGCCCCTGAGAAATGGAGGAAGTTTGCACACAGTTCAGTTGAGGCTTCCAGAGGTGAAGGCTCACTGAGGAGTAGAACTATGTTCAAGGTGGAAAAAAGAACTTTGGGGTTGTGGGAGTTCATCAGGTCATGATCTACAACTTTCACTGGAACAGTTCACAGCTGACTGTGACGCGGCGAGGATGAAGATTAGTTCCTCCAAATCCGAGGCCTTGGTCTTGAGCCAGAAAAGGGAAGAGTGCCCTCTCCGGGTTGGGGAGGAGGTCCTGCCCCAAGTGGAGGAGTTTAAGTATATTGTGGTTTTGTTCACGAATAAGGGAAAAATGAAGCGTTAGATTGATAGGCGGATAGGTGCAATGTCAGCAATGAAACGGGTGCTGTACAGGTCTGTCGTGGTGAAGACAGAGCTGAGTCAAAATGCGAAGCTCTCAATTTACCGTTTGATCCACGTTCCTACCCTCCCCTATGGTCATGAGCTTTGGGTTGTGACCGAAAGAACGAGATCTCGGATACAGTCAGCCGAAATGATTTTTTCCACAGGGTGTCTGGGCCCTCCCTTAGAGATAGGGTGAGAAGCTCAATCATCCGGGAGGGACTCAGAGTAGAGCCGCTGCTTCTCCACATCGAGAGGAGCCAGTTGAGGTGGCTTGGGCATCTGGTTAGGATGCCTCCTGGACGCCCCCCTTGTGAGGTGTTCTGGGCATGTCCCACTGGGAGGAGATCCAGAGGAAGACCCAGGACACGCTGGAGGGACTATGTTTCTCGGCTGGCCTGGGAACGCATTGGGATTCCCCCGGAGGAACTGGCCCAAGTGGCTGGGGAGAGGGAAGTCTGGTCCTTCCTACTTAATTTGCTACCCCCACGACCCAACCCCGGATAAGCGGAAGAGAATGGATGGATGGATGGATTTATTTTTGTATCTCCTTGCTCCAGAGTCTTGTCTACACATTGGGTTTTCTCCAGCCTTGCTAAAACCCTGACACTTTTGTTAATATAAATGAATCAACTCCTGTTAATTATTTAAATGTTCATGTTCTTAGAACAACTGGCCAAGGTGGAGGAGTAGCTTTATTTTTCAGTCAGAATTATTGATTAATACCAAACCATTTATTAGTTATGATTCTTTTGAATCGTTGTCCCTCAGTCTTTTTTATCCAAAATTAAATTCAGAAAAGCCACTTTTGCTAGTTGTTCTATATCGTCCACCAGTCGCTTACTCTCAGTTTTTGTCCGAATTCTCAGAATTCTTACCTGACTTACTATTAAACACTGAAAAAGTCATAATAATGGGTGATTTCAATATTCATGTAGATGTTGAAATTGATAGCTTAACCATAGACTTTAATAATTTAATAGTCAATTTGTTTTTACCCAAAATGTCCACACTCATTCTTATCATCACACCCTTGACTTAGTTCTGACATATGGCATAAAGAATAAAGACTTAGTCAAAGTCAAGTCAAAGTCAACTTTATTGTCAGATCTGCAATATGTACAGTACAGGACATACACAGGACCGAAATTGCGTTTCTCTCAGTCCCTCGGTGCAACAGTAAACATCTAAACATTGAAACACTGAAACATATAATAATAGACATAAGCATAAAATAGTAAAACTAACACTGTCCTGAGTTTTTTGCATAGTGGTATAAGAGTATGAAAATTTACACCAACTCTAAAACTAAAACATTAAACATTTAATGAACATAATATTGTCCTGAGTTTTTGCATACTAGTATAAAAAAAAGAGTATAAAAAGTATAACTAAAATAAACTAAAGGTTTCTAGCATTGACATTTGCAAAGTGGCAAAGCAGCGTAGTAATTATCAGCGTAGTATTAGTAATGATTCAACAAAATCCTATTCTGTCTGACCATTTTTAATAACCTTTGAGTTTACATTTAATTACTACACAGTCACTGAGAGTAAATGTCATCTTAGCAGGTGTTTATCAGAAAACAATGTAACCAGATTTAAACAATCTCTTCCATCAATGTTTTCCTCTGTTTTGCAGAGTAATGCATCAGAGAACAGTGACATAGATCATCTAGTTGATCATCTCACAACTTTGAGGCAAACTTCACTTGATAAAATTGTTCCACTGAAAAAGAAAGTAATCAATCAAAGGAAACTGGCTCCTTAGTTCATTCATTCAACCTTTATTTAGTCAGGTAAATCTTATTGAACCTCGAGGAAAGGTCAATCTTATTGAGCCTCGAGGAAATTCTGAGTTACATACTTTAAATCAGGCATCTAGAAACCAGGAGAGAAAATTGCGCTCTACTAATATTGAAGAATTTTATTTAGTCAGAGTCAGAGTCATAGAGTCTTTATTTTCATTTGCACCGCATGTAGTACATGTGATGAAATGAGATTATGTACACAGGGTCCCAGTTACATCCAACAACAAAATGTAAGAGAAAAACAGTAATAACATCTAGGATATGAACTAAGAAAAACATCCAACTAGAAATACACTAAGCCCTAGAGTAATAGAAAAACGTCATTACAAACAGCAGCACGAACATGAGTCTTTATGAGCAGATGGTCACAGATGAACACAGCAACAAGAAAACAGATCAGCATCAGCATGATGTGATATTTTGCAGTGATTATTCTTATTATTTATTTATTCATGAGTCTAACAGCCTCAGGGTAGAAGCTGTTCCTCAGTCTAGTGGTTCTACATTTGATGCTCCTTAACCTCCGTCCTGAGGGGAGTGGGGCAAAGAGTGTGTATGCTGGGTGAGTGGGGTCTTTCATGATGCAGGTGGCTTTTTTCCTGCATCTCAAAGTGTAAATGTCTGTGATGGTGGGGAGACTGACTCCAACAGACTTCTGTGCAGCCTTCACCACTCTCTGTAGAGCTTTCCTCTCTTCAACTGTGCAGCCTCCATGCCACACGTTGATGCTGGAGCACAGGATGCTCTCCACTGCACACCTGTAGAAGGAGGTGAGGACTGGGCTACTCAGACCAGCTCGTCTCAGACGTCTGAGGAAGTAGAGTCTCTGATAGCCTTTCTTGATCAGGCTGGTGGTGTTGTTGGTCCAGCTGAGATTATCATTCAAGTGTACCCCCAAGTATTTGTAGCTGGAGACCACTTCCACCACTGATCCACCTATGTTCAGTGGGGTGTGTGTTTGTTTGTTCCTTCTGAAGTCCACAATCATCTCCTTTGTCTTCTTCACATTCATGTGAAGGTTATTCTCTTTGCACCAGCTCTCCAGGTGTTCCACCTCCTGCCTGTAGCTGGACTCATCATTGTTTGTGATGCATCCCACCACCGCTGTATCATCTGCAAACTTTACAATATGACAACCTGGATGGGTAGCTGCACAATCATATGTGAGCAGAGTGAACAGAAGGGGGCTCAACACACATCCTTGAGGAGAGCCAGTGCTGAGGGCAATGGTGGAGGAGGAGAAGTTGTGGATCCTCACTGACTGTGGTCTGTTTGTTAAAAAGTCTAGTACCCAGTTACAAACGGAGGGGCTTAGTCCAAGTGTGGATAGTTTGTCCATCAGAGTTTGGGGGATCATGGTGTTGAGGGCAGATGTGAAGTCCACAAAAAGCAGACGGACGTAGGAGTCTTTCTGATCCAGGTGGGTAAGAGCAATGTGGACCACGGATGAGATGGCGTCCTCTGTTGATCGGTTCTCATGGTAAGCATACTGATGAGGGTCCTCGTTGATGTTGACGGTTGTTTTGATATGGGTCATGACCAGTTTTCCGAAGCATTTTGCAACTATCGGGGTGAGGGCCACCGGCCGATAGTCGTTCAGACCAGTCACTGTGGTCTGTTGTGGTTTAACTTGGAAATATAGTCTGTTAACATATAAGAAAACTTTCCATAAAGCTAGAACTTTATTTTACTCATCTTTATAGATGAGAATAAAAATAACCCTAGGTTTATGTTTAGTACTATTGCTAGATTAATTAAAAGTCCCATTTCTGTTGAACCATGTATCCCTACAACTATAAGTAGTGATGACTTCATGAGATTCTTTATAAATGAAATTATTTCAATTAGAGAGAAAATTCAAACCGTCCTTCCTTCAACTATACCTAGTCTCCTGTCAAATGAGACATCTTTAAAAATTTCAATAGAGCCTGATTTGTGTTTGGACTGTTTTTGTCCTGTTGAGCTTCTGAATTGACAAAAATAATAGCCTCATACAAACCATCCACATGTCTGCTAGATCCCATCCTAACCATGCTGTTTAAAGAGGTATTTCCCCTAATTAATGTCCACATTTTGAATCTACTTAATTTGTCCTTAATGGATGGTTATGTACCATAGTACTTTAAGGTTGCTGTAATTAAACCTTTACTTAAGAAGTCTGACCTTGATTCAGAAATTCTGGCCATTTATAGACCTATATTTAACCAAATTCCATCTAAAAAATTCTAGAGAAAATAGTTGCAGGTCAGTTGCGTGACCATATACAAAGAAATAATCTGTTTGAAAAGTTGCAGTCAGAGTTTAAGAGCTCATCATAGCAAAGAAACTACACTACTAAAAGTCACTAACGATATTCTCATGGCCTCTGACAATGGACTTGTGTCTATACTGGTCCTGTTAGACCTCAGTGCTGCATTTGATACAGCTGATCACAATATTTTACCACAGAGGCTTGAATATGATGCTGGAATTACAGAAACAGCTCTAAAATGGTTTGAATCATATCTATCTGATAGATTCCAGTTTGTAAATGTAAAAAATAAATCTCCTTCATACACCAAAGTTAGTCATGGAGTTCCTCAGGGCTCCTTGCTTGGACCAATACTCTTTACTTTATATATGCTTCCATTAGGTAAATTTATTATTAACAGCATGGGATACATTTTCATTGGTATGCTGATTGTCATCAGCATTTCTTTTTGTCCATTAAACCCAATGAATCCAATCAGGTGCTTAGACTATAAGCATGGCTTAAAGCCATAAAAACATGGAAGACCCTTAATTTTCTCCTTTTGAATACAGACAAGACAGAAGTTTTGGTTTTTGGTCCTGAGCACCTTAGGATTTAAATGTTCAGCCTTTCGCCCACCTTAGATGGAATTAATCTGGCCTCCAGTTCTAATGTTAAAAATCTTGGTGTTATTTTTCATTAGGACATGTCTTTTATCCCCCACATTAAAAACGTTACTAGAAATGGTAAATGGATGGTAAATGGAGCTTATTTATATAGCGCTTTCAAGCCCCCTATAAGGGGCCCCAAAGCGCTTTACAATACCAACCATCCCACCCATTCATACGCACATTCATACACCGGTAGCGGCAGACTGCCATGCAAGGCGCTTTCCAGTCCTACCGGGAGCAACTCAGGGTTAAGTGTCTTTCCCAGGGACACAACAACACATGGTGTGGGGAACCGGGATTCGAACCTCCAACCTTCCAATCGGGGGACGACTGCCATTACCACTATGCCACGGCAGCCCAAATGCCTTTTTCCACCTACATAATATCTCTAAAATTAGAAACATCTTATCTAAAACTGATGCAGAAAATCTTGTCCATGCATTTGTCACGTCTAGACTGGACTATTGCAATGGTTTATTATATGGGTGTCCAAATACTTCTTTAAAATGTCTTCAGTTGATCCAAAATGCTGCTGCCAGAGTCCTAACTGGAATTAGTATGAGATATTATATCTCTCCAGTTTTAGCTTCTCTCTATTGGCTCCATGTCAAATCCAGAGTAGAATTCAAAATCCTACTTCTAACATAAAAAGCTCTCAACAACCTAGCTCCAGCAATTCGCTCTCAGGCTGCAGGTTTACTTGTGGTTCCTAAAATTTACAAAAACAGAATAGGAGGCAGAGCTTTCAGTTATCAGGTTCCTATCTCATGGAACCAACTTCCAATATCTGTCCGTGAGGCTGACACATTATCCAGTTTTAAAACTAGGCTTAAGACTCTCCTTTTTGCTAAATCCTATAGTTAGGGTCGGCTTGGGTTTCCTGAACTGCCCCTTAGTTATGCTGCTATAGGCTTAGACTGCTGGAGAACAAACTGACCACACTTTTTCACTGTGCTACTGTCTTTACTTACTCTGCTCAACCTGTTTTGTATTTGTATTTTTTTTTTCTATCAATGTGTTTTTTTGTCTTTCAGGTACACATGGACCAATATCTGGACCAACCATTCCGTGTTCATTTGTTACTCCTTTCTGTTCTCTCAACCAGTCGTTCTAAGCAGATGGCCGCTTGTCTCTACATAGGTAATGTAGGTCAGAGCATCCCTGATGCATACTTACATTTCTATGCTGATTACACAGTTGTTTTTTGTCGAGCTAAAACAGTTGCTAAGGCTTTCCAGCTTCTGCAATTTTGACATCATCCAGTCAGATTTGTTCCGTCTCAAACTTGTCCTAAATGCTGATAAAACCAAAGGGATTTTTTTTTCAAATAGGAAGTCATCCCATCAGTTCTTCCTCTGATTTTATCCTCAAATGGTGTCCCTATTGAGTTTGTTGATTCCTATAAATATTTGGGTATCCTGGTTGATCCGCATCTCTCTTTTAAGCTCCACGTGGAAAACCTAGTAAAGAAACTGAAAGTTAAACTGGGTTTCTTTTTCAGAAATAGATCCTGTCTAGCTCTGAATGCTAGGAAACACCATGTAACTGTGACTTTCCTTCCCTCCATTGATTATGGTGACATTATCTACATGAACGCTCCTACAAGCACCTGTAGGGATATCGCAGCGGTCAGTTTTGCTGACCGTACAATATTCCAGATGATAGATTGATTGATCAGGTTTTCACCTGACAAACTTATCATCAATCAAAAATCAAAAAAGGCATTCAATACAGTACTTATCATCAATATTCCCGAGTTCTCTCTTTTTAGATTAATACCTATAATTCTGTGCTTGGAGGTGAGAATGTAAAGACATGAAACGTCAATTTATGAACTGAATCATTAAATTAACAAATCATTAAATTACATCACACATTTGTACATGTTTGGATCGATCAAATTTCCTATAACTAACTGTTCACAGATTCAAACATAGAAACAACAGGACAAGTAAAATATTTTATATTAAACTTTCTGTTAGCACAAACTTAAAGTTTACTGGCTTAGGAGATAAAGAAAAGTTTTAGGAGGGAGATGGAGTAAAAGAGGGGGTGAACTATCTTGAATGTTGATAACCAGAATATGACACATTCCCCGTGCGATCTCCAGCTGGACGTACCGTATGTCCGGTGTGTAAACAATCAGCGACTCATTACCTTTGACGGTCTACCAAGAATGGATTGATCCTTGAAGTCCGGAGAGGTCAGTCTGTTTAGATTGCAGCTTCTCACATCTGCCTTTGACCCACTGAAGTAACGGTCGTCTGGTTGATGTTTCAAGATGAGAAATTCCTTGAAGGAACTTCAATAAAATAGAGCTTAGAGCTCACAAACGGACTCATAGCTAGCAAGTGCAATGAAGTCCCAACTGAATGACAAGTCATTGGTGTTTGGACAGACGTCAAACAGTTCTTAGATGTAAACTCACATTTCAGTTTCATCCGCAGACTCCAGGAAAAACAGGAAGTCAGAGCTCTTTTAAGGCTAACTTGACCTAGAAAGACGTAGCTCTTTCTGATTGGTCTGTGTAAGCCAGGAGCCACTGAGAGCAACAGAGTGGAGGCATAAGTTAGATTAAAATGTCAGAAAAGATGAGAAGTTTAGTTTTAAGATGCCAGTATACATGATAAAAGCTGGTTAAAACTGTCTTAACTTCATTAACAACACTGTTGATCTGTTGGTTTGATTACGACAAATGTCATTACAGCATCACATATGAAACCTACTCTGATAATAGCAAAAACAGATATCATTAATCTTGATTATTTAAGGACAAAAACAAAATGTCTCTTGTCCTGTTTTCAAACTAAATGAAAAAGATAGTGTTCCTTTTATCTTCATATGCAAGTTCGAGAGGAGAAATCCTTCATGCACAACATTTTGAGGAAATGTCCAGTTTGAATTAAATAGTCCTTGACTATCAAACATTAAATGCACTAATGTTTATACAAATAACACAAGTTATTCACTGATGACATTTGAATTAACACAAATTAAAAGAAGTCTCTGGATGACTTAATTTATGATGTTTGATTCAAATTAAAAGTAACAAATGTATTATTGTCCCTTCAGGAATAACTCCCAAAAAGTTCATTACTGAGAGCGATCAGAGACGTGTTTCAAAGGTCAAGGTTTTATAACTACAGTCCCCCCTTTTGGAACTCATCGCCTGTCCACGGGGATGAGGTCCAACATGAAAAGATACCACCAAATGTCTCTGATCTTGATGTAATCTAGCAAGTGAAAAAAAATTATAATCCCATAATGTTTTTGGAAATTCCAAACTGTTCGCAGGTAATCCCACGGCGGAAAGCTTTTAATCCTTTGGAAAACTAAGTCTTATAATCCACAGCGGTAATTCCACAGCGGTAATTCCATATCGATTAGAGTTGTTGATTTCATCAGCAACAATTGTTTTCATCAGCATGTAGAGGGGATCCCTCAATTGACGCAGAGCAGGCGACCCTTGGATGAAGGTTGAAGACTAACGTTGGAGTTGCAGGTCCCCACATCAAAGGTTGTAGGCTGGTTGGTTTCCAGTCCGTGCCACTGTTGTTCTATGTGTCATGCATTTATGTGGTTTTAGGTGGGCTTATGGTTGGGATTTTACATTAAGCCTTACCTATATGCACCTGGTATGTAAGCTATCATGGTTTGGATCAGCTACAGATACCAATTAAGGGGTCAAAGTCAAAGTCAAAGTCAACTTTATTGTCAGAACTGCAATATGTACAGGACATACACAGGACCGAAATTGCGTTTCTCTCAGTCCCTCGGTGCAACAGTAACCATCTAAACACTAAACACTAAAACATTTAATAAACATAAGCATAAAATAGTAAAAGTGTAACACTGTCCTGAGTTTTTGCATAGTAGTATAAAAAGTATAAAAAGTATATCTATAAAATAAACTGAAGGTTCTAGCATTGACATTTGCAAAGAGTGGCACAGCAGCATATAAGTTAATGTACACAGTATATGTATGAGGTAGTTGATGTTGGTATAGAGGCAAAGTGGCATATGCAAGTAAGGCACATAAGGCACATTTGGCATCCTTAGATAAGGCTAGTCAGAGAATGCTATATATGTATCTGCAGTAGTATAGATAAAAGTAGTGTAAATGTAAACAGTAGTAATAAATGTAAAGCAGTTGTAGTAAATGTAAACCGTATTAATAAATGTAAACAGTGAATGTAAACAGTAAAGCCAGCCACTAGGGAGCACAAGCCAGTGTATCCCTTGTGCCGGTCCCAAGCCCGGGTAAATGGTGAGGGTTGTGTCAGGAATGGCATCCGACGTAAAACACTTGCCAAAACCATAATGCGAGTTCATCAAAGTGGTGGTGGATTTTGCCAAGAGAATGGAAATGGCTATAGTCAATACCTATTTCCAAAAGAGGGAGGAACATAGAGTGACCTATAAGAGTGGAGGAAGGAGTACGCAGATCGACTACATTCTGTGTAGAAGAGGAAACCTGAAGGAGATTGGAGACTGTAAGGTTGTGGCAGGGGAGAGTGTGGCCAGACAGCATCGGATGGTTGTGTGTAGAATGACTGTTGTTGCGAAGAAGAGAAAAAGAGTAAAATCAGAGAAGAAGACCAAATGGTGGAAGCTAAAGAAGGAAGAATGTTGTGAGAAATTCAGAGACGAGCTGTTAAAGGCTCTGGGTGGTAAGAAAGAGCTTCCAAGTGACTGGGCTACTACAGCAACAGTAATTAGAGAGACAGGTAGGAAGGTACTTGGTGTGTCATCTGGACAGAGAATGGATGATAAGGAAACCTGGTGGTGGAATAGTGAAGTGCAGGACGCCATTCAAAGAAAGAGATTAGCCAAGAAGAAATATGACAGTGAGAGGACTGAAGAGAGGAGACAGGAATATAAGGAGATGGGACATAGAGCAAAGAGGGAAGTAGCTAAGGCAAAGCAGAGGGCGTACAATGAGTTATATGGGAGACTGGACACTAAAGAGGGCGAGAAGGACTTGTACCGATTGGCAAGACAGAGGGATCAGGCTGGAAAGGATGTGCAGCAGGTTAGGCTTATTAAAGATGGGAATGGGAATGTTCTAACAAGTGAGGAGTGTGTGATGGGAAGATGGAAGGATTACTTTGAGGAGCTAATGAATGAAGAGAATGAAAGAGAAAGAAGAGTGGAGGTAATAGAAACTGTGGACCAGGAAGTGGGAAAGATTAGTGAGGGTGAAGTCCGGAAAGCTCTGAAAAGAATGAAGAAGGGGAAGGCAGTAGGACCTGATGACATACCAGTGGAGGTTTGGAAATGTCTCGGAGAGATGGCAGTGAGGTTTTTGACTCAAATATTTAATGGAATATTTGAGGGTGAGAAAATGCCTGAGGAATGGAGAAGAAGTGTGCTGGTTCCCATTTTTAAGAACAAGGGTGATGTACAGAGTTGTAGCAACTACAGGGGAATTAAGTTGATGAGCCACACAATGAAGATCTGGGAGAGAGTTGTGGAAGCAAGACTTAGACAAGATGTAACTATCTGTGAGCAGCAGTATGGTTTCATGCCAAGAAAGAGCACCACAGATGCCATCTTTGCTTTGAGGATGTTGATAGAGAAGTACAGAGAGGGTCAGAAAGAACTCCATTGTGTGTTTGTGGATTTAGAAAAAGCATATGACAGGGTACCAAGAGAAGAGGTGTGGTATTGCATGAGGAAATCTGGAGTGGCAGAAAAGTATGTTAGACTGGTACAGGACATGTATGAGGACAGCAGGACAGTGGTGAGATGTGCTGTGGGTGTGACAGATACCTTCAAGGTGGAGGTGGGATTGCATCAAGGATCGGCTCTGAGCCCCTTCTTGTTTGCTCTGGTGATGGACCGACTAACAGATGAGGTCAGGCAGGAATCCCCATGGACTATGATGTTTGCAGATGACATTGTGATCTGTGGTGAGAACAGGGAACAAGTGGAAGAGAACTTGGAGAGGTGGAGGTATGCTCTTGAAAGAAGAGGAATGAAAGTCAGTCGTAGTAAGACAGAGTACATGTGTGTGAATGAGAGGGAGGCCAGTGGAACAGTGAGGCTACAAGGAGCAGAGGTCACAAAGGTGCAGGACTTCAAGTACTTGGGGTCCACTGTACAGGAAAATGGGGAATGTGGTAAAGAGGTGAAAAAGAGAGTCCAGGCAGGATGGAGTGGATGGAGAAAAGTTTCAGGAGTGATTTGTGACAAAAAGGTGTCAGCAAAGGTCAAAGGAAAAGTTTACAAGACAGTGGTGAGACCAGCTATGTTGTATGGTCTGGAGACAGTGGCATTGACAAAAAGACAGGAGAAAGAACTGGAAGTGGCAGAAATGAAGATGCTGAGGTTCTCCTTAGGAGTGACAAGGATGGATAAGATCAGGAATGAGATCATCAGAGGTACAGCACATGTTAAACAACTGGGAGATAAAGTTAGGGAGGCCAGACTGAGATGGTTTGGACATGTCCAGAGGAGGGACAGTGGGTATATTGGTAGAAGGATGTTAGAAATGCAGCTGCCAGGAAAAAGACAAAGAGGGAGACCAAAGAGGAGATATATGGATGCAGTTAGAGAGGACATGGAGGTAGTTGGAGTGAGGACAGAGGATGCAGAGGACAGAGTGAGGTGGAGGAGGATGACTCGTTGTGGCGACCCCTGAAAAGGGAAAAGCCGAAAGAAGAAGAAGAAGTGAATGTAAACAGTAGTATGACTATAGGCAGTAATGTAATACAAACATTAGTGCAAATATGAGAAGTAGTGCAAACTGAATGAGTACATGACCGAGAGTTTAGTGAATAACCCGTTTGATGACACAGAGTCCAGTGTTAAAAACTTTGTGTTGAGTGGTAATGTGTGAGAAAGTTTTTTGTGTTAAGGCAGTTCAAATGGGAGGGGAGGCAGAGCAGGCAGAGTGTTTAGCATTCTGACTGCCTGATGAACAGAGCTGTCTCTCAGTCTGCTGGTTCGAGCCTGGAGACTCCTCAGTCTCCTCCCTGATGGCAGCAGTCTAAAGCGGCTGTGTAGTGGGTGTGTGGGATCACCTGCCATGCAGTGGGCTTTCCGAGTGAGGCGTTTGCTGTGTAAGTCCTGCAGTGAGGGCAAGGAGGTGCCGACGATCTTCTCAGCTGCTCTCACGATGCGCTGGAGGCTCTTGCGGCAGGATGCAGTACATGCACCAAACCACACCGTGATGCAGCTGGTCAGGACACTTTCTATGGCACCTCTGTAGAAGGTGCTCATGATGGGGGTTGAAGCTCCAGCCCTTTTCAGCTTGCGGAGAAAGTAGAGACGCTGGTGAGCCTTCTTGGCCAGTGCTGCAGTGTTCCTGCTCCAGGACAGGTCCTTTGAGACGTGCACTCCCAGGAACTTGGTGCTGTCCACTCTCTCCACTGCGGTGCTGTTGATGGTCAGAGGGGCATGTTGTGCATCCCTCTTCCTGAAGTCCACGACAATCTCCTTTGTCTTCTCCACGTTGAGAGTGAGATTGTTGTGTCCGCACCACAAGGCCAAGCGGCTCACCTCGTTCCTGTAGTCCGTCTCATCGTTGTTGCTGATGAGACCTACCACTGTTGTGTCGTCCGCAAACTTGATGAAGTGGTTGGAGCTGTACGATGGTGTGCAGTCGTGTGTTAGCAGGGTGAATAGAAGGGGGCTCAGCACACATCCTTGTGGGGCCCCTGTGTTCAATGTGATGGTGCTAGATGTGTTACTCCCGATCCGTACTGTCTGTGGTCTCCCGGTCAGGAAGTCTAGCAGCCAGTTACACATTGAGGTGTTCAGCCCCAGACTGTCCAGTTTATGGATGAGCTGTTGGGGGATGATGGTGTTGAATGCCGAGCTGAAGTCGATGAACAGCATTCTAACATAAGAGTAACATAAGGGTGGATCATGCATCAAAGTTAAATATAGGGATCTACGTCTATAGAAGTTCAGGGGGGCTTCTGTAACGAAGGCCTCTTCTTCCAAACTATTCCTCCATTCCTAATTTAGTTTAAGTTAAACTAAAATAGAAAAGACAATATAGTTTGGTCTAAATGTCTGTTGTCCTTTTAGACGAACGACGTACGATTTGGTGTTCCCTATAAACTTTGAAGTCTACCATACCATACCATACCATATTTATTTATAAAGCACTTAAAAATACAGCAACAGCCGTCCGAAGTGCTGTACAAGAACAAAAACAAGCACAAAACAATAAAAACAATCTCAATCATATAAATATCGGAACATCACAAGTAAAAACAACATTAAAACAGAGATGTGAACTCATTCTGGTTTAAAAGCCAATGAAAACATATGTGTTTTTAAACGAGTTTTAAAAACAGATATTGATGGGGCCTGCCTGACCTTCAGTGGCAGCTCGTTCCACAATTTAGGAGCCAGAGCTGAAAATGCTCTGTCTCCTCTGGTCTTATAAAAGGTTTTTGGGACTGCTAAAAGCATCTGGTCAGCGGATCTGAGAGCACGTGATGGCACATAAAGCTGAAGCAGTTCAGACAGATAAGAGGGACTAAAACCGTTCAAAGACTTAAAAACAAACAATAAAACTTTAAAATGGATTCGAAACTGGACAGGAAGCCAATGAAGGGACATTAAGAAACTGGAGTGATGTGCTCACGTCTGCCTGTACCAGTCAAAAATCGTGCAGCAGCATTTTGTACCAGCTGCAACCGAGAAAGCGAGGCCTTATTTACTCCAATCAGAAGAGAGTTACAATAATCCAGGCGTGAAGTAATAAAAGCGTGGATTACGGTCTCTAAGTGGCGTCTAGAAAGGAGGGGCTTGATTTTTGACAGGCGCCTCAGATGAAAGAACGAGGACTTAACCATGCTGTTGATGTGACAGTCCAGTTTCAGGCAGGGGTCAATTTTCACTCCTAGATTTGTCACAATCGACTTTTCATATGGGGCCAAAGAGGAAAAATCAAAAGTGGTGGGACTGTCAGGAGCACTAGATTTAAAGACCATAACCTCGGTCTTTTTATCATTAAAATGAAGGAAATTAAGCGCCATCCACCCTCTAATGTCACCAAGACAGTCCAAAAGAGACTGCGTGGAGCCATTTTGTTTTATAGGAAAATAGACTTGACAGTCATCCGCATACAAATGAAACTGCACACCATGTTTTCTGAAAATAGAACCGAGTGGCAGAAGGTAAAGTGAGAAGAGCAGAGGACCAAGGATAGATCCCTGGGGTACACCCCAGGGGAGGGCAGCAGATGCAGAGGTAAAATTATCAATCTTCACACTGAAACTTCGATTTGAAAGGTAGGACCTAAACCACTGCAGAGCTGAGCCAGTGATGCCCACCCATTGCTCCAATCTGGCGATAAGAATTTCATGGTCGACTGTGTCAAAAGCAGCTGTTAAATCTAAAAGCACAAGTAAAACACAGTTTCCAGAATCCAGCGATAAAAATATATCATTAAAAACCCTTAAAAGAGCAGATTCAGTGCTATGGTAGGTTTTAAAACCAGACTGGAAGACCTCCAAAATTTTAAATTCATCCAAAAAGTCCTTCAGCTGGGTGTAAACAACTTTTTCCAATATTTTTGAAATAAAAGGTAACTTTGAAATTGGCCTAAAGTTGGACAAAGAGGTAGGATCAAGGCCAGGTTTTTTCAATAATGGCTGAACCACAGCATGTCTAAAATTGCCTGGCACCACGCTAAACATTAAGCTGCTATTGATCAAATTTAGAACAAAAGAGCCAACTGTAGAAAATACCTCCTTAAGAAAACAAGGAGGTACAACATCAAGGGGGGAACCTGATGGTTTCATACTGGTGACAATTTTCTCTAGGTAGGAGAGAGAAATAGGCTCCAGATGATCAAAAAGTGCAGGACAGGGGACCAGGATGGAAGGGTCATGGGAAGGAAAAGAAATACAAGCCCTCGTGTTCGTAACCTTGTCCAAAAAAAATTGAAGGAACTTATCACAAAGTTCTTTAGATGCTTCAATAGGAACCGGTTCATGTGAATTTAGGACCGTGTTGATTGTATCATAAAGAACACGGGGGTTGTGAGAGTTGGCAACAATAATGTCAGAGAAATATTTGGCTCTGGCTGTTTTTACAGCTTGTTGATAGCGACGCCAACTCTCTCTCACCATATCAAATGAGACTTGGAGACCATCCTTTCTCCATTTGCGTTCATTTTTCCTGCATACCTGCCTAATGGCACGGGTATGGTCACTCAACCACGGGTCAGATTTAGGCTTTGAACGCCTAGTTTTAATTGGGGCCACATCATTCAAAATAGTGTTGCATAAAGAATCAAAATGTAGTGAAAGCTCCTCAGTGCTGAGAGACACAGAGAGCTGTGAATTTAAACTATTAAAGGCAGTGGAAAAATGAGCAGCAGTGGATGAGTTAAAAACACGGCAGCTCCGAGCAGGAGCACAGGGTTTAACAGCTTTAGAAACAGGAATAAAATCAAATAAAACTGGCATATGGTCGGAAAACAATGCATCACCAATTTCCAAGTTTAAAATAGACAATCCATAAGATAAAACAAGGTCGAGGGTGTGTTTACGTTCATGCGTTGGGCCCTTCACTGATTGAGTGAGACCAAATGCATCCACTAAATCTAAAAAATCCTTCACCAGCGGCTTTCCAGGGCTGCACACCGGGATATTAAAGTCTCCTAAAAATAAAATTTGCTCATATTTGGACATGTAATCACTCAAAAAATCAGAAAAGTCCCGTATGAAATCCTTATTGTACTTGGGAGCCCTATATATGACTGCGCACAAAAGTGGAGGAGTGCAGCCGAGCTCAAACATGCTCAGTTCAAACGAAGAAAAAGCAGTCGGGGGGGACAACTGCTTACAGTCAAAACAAGATTTATAAATGACAGCTAAACCTCCTCCACGGCCCGAGAGCCTTGGAGTATTAAAATATGAGCAACCATGGGGTAAAAGTTCTGAGAAAACACTGGACTCACCAGAAGAAATCCAAGATTCCGTCACGGAGAGAAAGTCCAAACCCTGAGACGAAAAAAAATCCTTCAGAATAAAAGTTTTGTTTGCAACAGATCTCGCGTTTACCAGACCCATCCGGATAGGAACTGGTTCTGGCGATGCAGCAGGAGAATTAATCCGAGCAAAGTGTTGCAGATTTCCAAGGTCGGCACTTCGCCAGCGCAGATGTGGAGGAGTGAGACGTGGAGGAAAGAAATGTTGATCCGAGTCGACAACAGGTACCAGCCAGGAATCAACCGGGTCCAAGGAGCGCCGCGAAGCATGCAGACCAGGAAATGATCCAATCTGGGACAGGAATACTCCCGGCGAACTTGCCAAAACGGTCCTCAGCTTCACCAAGAGCCCACCGCGTTTACCTCGACGCCTGTGACGTCTTCTCCGGCGAGGGGGGTGTGGTACCCGGCACAGGTATGATGGAACTCCGGCCAACAGCGGGGGCAAAGAATCGTGCTTCTCATGATGATGTAAAATATTAGCAGCAGGCAGACGAAGCCCAAAAAGGGTTTGGCGATCATACACCAGTAGAGAGTCCACATCATAAAAGCAGAGGAACAAAAATAATAAAAAAAGACAGAGTGGCAGACGAGACGCCCAACACACTGGGGCCATCTTGCCCTATGTCTATGGCGAGACTCATCAAAATGAATAGATGATCTAGAATAGAAACAATCGAATTGGTACAATTTAGAAATTGCGAGACCAGTGTAGTTTATGGTACCTAACGTAACTTTAAACTACATTGACTCTTCATTGACTGAGGTTTAACAAATGAAAACTGCATGTTGGCATAGTTAAATCCATTTAAGTCTTTAACTTATCATTAATAAAAACCTCTTTTGTCTGGGAGTGTTCAGAAAACAATATCAAGCTTCAACAACAACAAAAGTAGCAATTAAGCAACTAGAAAACAACGTTTTATTGCTTCAACTCACTCCTGTCGTCAGATTCCAACGTGTATCACACAAGAAAAACAGGTCTTAGCTTTATAACCGATGTCAATTAAATCTTGCAGATTTAAACGGTTGTTAAGGTTAGTTTTTTTTGTTGTGGGTTTTTAGAGTTAGCGTTTCTAAGTTCTAGTACGAATGGTTTCTTCTATCAACTAATATAGTTTAAAGTGTTTTGTTTATTTACTATCTTGTGCTTGGACGACCTTATTTTCCCATGAAGTCTGTGAGTTTGCGAGATCTTTGTTGTTTGTACGGTTATTGAAATCTTTGTCTTTGTCAAGGGCATGACCTAACATCACCTCCCTGTGGTCATGGGGGACCACGCACACAGGTGAGGACGTCCGTCCATGGGCACAAGTTAGGATGCCATTGTTTAGATTAAACTGTTTTCGCAGCTGAGAGTAGACAGTACACAGGAACCTTTTAGGTTTCGGCCAACGTTTCTTCTTACGTTTACCTCTTTCTGTGTAATTCAGGTATGTCACAACTGTCGGCGCAGTCGCAGGTGTACCTGATTGTTCAGACTACGACGGGTCACTGACGTGTGTGTTTTCCCACTTCTTGACTGAAGAGGGGCTATTTGAGCCTGTAAGAACTATGTCAAAGTCAAAGTCAAAGTCAACTTTATTGTCAGATCTGCAATATGTACTGTACAGGACATACACAGGACCGAAATTGCGTTTCTCTCAGTCCCTCGGTGCAACAGTAAACATCTAAACATTGAAACACTGAAACATATAATAATTGACATAAGCATAAAATAGTAAAACTAACACTGTCCTGAGTTTTTTGCATAGTGGAATAAGAGTATGAAAATTTACACCAACTCTAAAACTAAAACATTAAACATTTAATGAACATAATACTGTCCTGAGTTTTTGCATACTAGTATAAAAAAAGAGTATAAAAAGTATAACTAAAATAAACTAAAGGTTTCTAGCATTGACATTTGCAAAGTGGCAAAGCAGCGTATGAGTTAATGTACACAGTATATGTATGAGGTAGTAGTTGATGTTGTTATAGAGGCAAAAAGTGGCATATGCAGTAAGGCACATTGGGCATCCCTAAATAAGACCGTTCAGAGCACATTGTATATGTATCAGCAGTGGTGTAGATATTAGAGTAGTGTAAATGTAAACAGTAGTAGTTACATGTAAGCAGTAGTAATAAAAGTAAACAGTATTAATAAATGTAAACAGAGAATGTAAACAGTATTATGATTATAGGCAGTGATGTAATACAAACATTAGTGCAAGTATGAGAAGTAGTGCAAACTGTATGAGCACATGACCGAGAGCTTAGTGAATAAACCGTTTGATGACACAGAGTCCAGTGTTAAAATCTTTGTGTTGTGTGGTAATGTGTGAGAAAGTTTTAGTGTTAAGGCAGTTCAAATGGGAGGGGGGGCAGAGCAGGCAGAGTGTTTAGCATCCTGACTGCCTGATGAACAGAGCTGTCTCTCAGTCTGCTGGTTCGAGCCTGGAGACTCCTCAGTCTCCTCCCTGATGGCAGCAGTCTAAAGCGGCTGTGTAGTGGGTGTGTGGGATCACCTGCCATGCGGTGGGCTTTCCGAGTGAGGCGTTTGCTGTGTAAGTCCTGCAGTGAGGGGAAGGAGGTGCCGACTATCTTCTCAGCTGCTCTCACAATGCGCTGGAGGCTCTTGCGGCAGGATGCAGTACATGCACCAAACCACACAGTGATGCAGCTGGTCAGGACACTTTCTATGGCACCTCTGTAGAAGGTGCTCATGATGGGGGTTGAAGCTCCAGCCCTTTTCAGCTTGCGGAGAAAGTAGAGACGCTGGTGAGCCTTCTTTGCCAGTGCTGCAGTGTTCCTGCTCCAGGACAGGTCCTTTGAGACGTGCACTCCCAGGAACTTGGTGCTGTCTACTCTCTCCACTGCGGTGCTGTTGATGGTCAGAGGGGCATGTTGGGCATCCTTCTTCCTGAAGTCCACAACAATCTCCTTTGTCTTCTCCACGTTGAGAGTGAGATTGTTGTGTCCGCACCACAAGGCCAGGCGGCTCACCTCGTTCCTGTAGTCCGTCTCATCGTTGTTGCTGATGAGACCCACCACTGTTGTGTCGTCCGCAAACTTGATGAAGTGGTTGGAGCTGTATGATGGTGTGCAGTCGTGTGTTAGCAGGGTGAATAGAAGGGGGCTCAGTACACATCCTTGTGGGGCCCCTGTGTTCAATGTGATGGTGCTAGATGTGTTACTCCCGACTCGTACTGTCTGTGGTCTCCCAGTCAGGAAGTCTAGCAGCCAGTTACACATTGAGGTATTCAGCCCCAGACTGTCCAGTTTAAGGATGAGCTGTTGGGGGATGATGGTGTTGAATGCCGAGCTGAAGTCGATGAACAACATTCTAACATAGGAGTCCTTCGTGTCCAGATGTGTGAGAGCTGTGTGAAGGGCAGAGGAGATGGCATCGTCGGTTGAGCGATTAGGTCGGTATGCAAATTGGAAGGGATCCAGGGAGTCAGGGAGGACAGATGTGATGCTTTTCATGACTAGCCGTTCAAAGCACTTCATCAGGATGGGGGTGAGTGCTACTGGGCGATAGTCATTGAGGCATGCGGGCGTTGCCTTCTTTGGGACAGGGATGATGGTGGTGGCTTTGAAACAGGTGGGGACGATGGCCTGGCTCAGTGAGATGTTAAAGATGTCCGTGAAGACCGCTGCGAGTTCCCCTGCACAGTCCTTCAGCACACGACCAGGTATGTTGTCAGGACCAGAGGCCTTCCGGGCGTTAATCTTGATGAATGATCGCCTTACGCTGTCTGAGGACAGCGTCAGCACCTATGTCATTTCTGAGTAGCTCTAGACTCAAATGCTCTTGAACCAAGGTTTCATCGAAAGCTTGGCTGGTTGCCGATTTACCCGTACAAGAGGACAGTACAGCGTCTTCGGTGTGGAAACCTTGGATCTCCACACCTTCTTCTACCTGTGGTAGGTAGTGGTCAGTGAGTGCTGATTGTTCCAGCTCGCAGAGGAGGTTCTCTTGTTGGACAAGGGTTGGGTCCAACTGTTGGGACTCTTCTGTCTCACCTGTATTTGAAGGTTCATTTACCGGGCTTGTGCTCTCGGTTGGGGAGTCATCCGTGCCTTCTGCGGTACCATCTGTTAGACAGACCGTGTCATGACCTTCAGGATCTTGTTGACTGTCAGCAATTTGTTGGCTGTCAGCTTCTTCGGCAATGTTGTTGTTATTGTCCTCAATGTTATTATTGTCAAAAGCTGTGTACTCTGAGTTTTTGTGAAAGACAGTGCTGCACATCATTCCACCAGGTTGGACAATGATGTCTGTGTTATTATCAATGATAATGCCACTCATTGTCTCAGGTTGGTCATCCTCTGTAACATTCAAATCTTCTAACAAACTACTTACTTCCTCTGTCTCTTCCGAGCAAAGAGGTGTTGTACCTTTTTTCTGGAGCACTTGTGACTCCTTGCATGTCTCGAACTGTTGCATTTGAGGTACAGGAGGAGGATCAGGTCCTTGGCTCTGAACAAACCTCTTTGGGTTTTTCGTAGAGTGGACATCTCTCCTTTGTGGTATTGTGCCTGTCTCAGATTTATCTATCTGAGTAGCTACATGAGCAGAGCTCCGTTTAAACCACTTTGAGTCACTGTTCCAGTTGGCACCAACATTTCGTTGTTTGTTGGTTTGAAAATCTTGTTTATCCTCGCTTTCCATAGGAGAGCAAACCTCGTCTATTTCTAGCGACTGGGGTTTGACCATTTGACCTGGGCACACCTCTAAGTGTGTTTTGCTTTGCATGTGAGCTTCAAAAACATTTATAGCACACTCTTTTATTTCATCGATGGTGTTTTTGTAATAACACGTGAGGTGTAGAACTTTTCTCAGCGTGGGTGGAGATTGAAGCTGAAAAGAAGTTTGAAATTTTCATCTTCGTGCATGTCTGGTTCATTTCGATCACCAAAATATGCTTTTTTAATTCTATCACAGAACAGTAATGGGTGTTCATCTTTCTCTTGCAAGATGTGCTTTGCAGCTAGGCATCCACCATGCTTAGTGGGAGTTTCTTCCAACTCACCTGGGGACACCTGTAAGGGTGTCTTGCTTTGCAGGTGAGCCTCAAAAACATTGACAGCAAACTGTTTTATTTCTACCATGGTTTGCTTTTTATACAAACCCATGGTGTACAGCTTATCTCAGGGAGGAGATTTTTGCTGAAAGCAACCCTGAAAAGTACCTGTTCTTCTAGGCCTGGTTCCTTTATGTCACCTGAATACGCCTGCAGAATCCTGTCAAAATACATCAAAGGATGTTCACCTTTTTTCTGCAAGACATTAAGAGCAGCTGAGTAGTCACCACGCTTTGAGACAGATTCTCTCTCTGTGCGAGGTGCAGGGGGAGCAGGTCCTTGGCTTGGGGGTTCCAGTTGGAACCCTTTGTTGTATGAGTCAACAAGATGCCCATACTTCCTAAACCTTGGACGCGCAACTTTTTGAACTTCCATCTTTGTATTGATTCTTTATTGTGAAAAATCAAGTAAGATGGTTTTTATTTTAATGTGAGCAGATAAATCTTTACCTTCATCTAGCTGTGAGTCAATCAAACTAACCAGCTGTGTGGTTTAAGTTTTTCACTGTGTAATAAGTATTTTTATTCATAGGTACCTTCTTCCAGGACTTACCCTTAATGAACTTGAAAAAGTTAAAAGCACTCTTGTAGGGTTAACTTTAAATATAACTTTTTTTAACAACAGTTACCAACTAACCCAAGCATGATTTCCGTTTTACTTACTCAAACGCTTTTCAAAAGATTTGAAATAAATGCAATATTCACACTAAAACGTTCCCAGGATGCTGTTTCATCATGCCTTAAAAGAATGTTTTTCAGTTACAGTGATACTGTTTTACTGTATTTGACAGTTAGCAGAAGTGAAAAGGTCTGTTAGTTATTTTAAATATTTTTTTATTTAAAATAAACTGTTATCTGGTTGTGCACAGCATAACATTAAAGCTGTTATTCTAAATAAAAATCAGTGATTCTTATTAATTTGTTGTTCTGTGACTTTTCCAAATTTGTTCTGCTATCTTTGTTTTTATTTTTTGTGAAAAATCAAGTCAAAAGATGCTTTCTGTTTGTTATTTTAAACTTTTATTTAAAATAAACTGGACTGTACAGAATAACTTTAAAATATGTTGTTTTAAATTAAATGTAGAGGTATTAGCATCTATTCTGTGTAAATGATTTCTGTTCTCTTTCTTTTAACCAGAAGGTTGCAGATGGGATCACTTATTGTCTCACAGTGACTGTAATTTTTACTTGTTTTATTGTCATTTAATTCTGTTGCACCTTGTAGCACTTTGAGATTTTCATTAATGAAAAGTGTGTTATAAATTGAATTCATTATTATTATTATTATTATTATTATTATTAAATTAAATTAAAGAAGTCTCTGGATGACTTAATTTATGATGTTTGATTAAAATTAAAAGTAATAAAAGTATTATTGTCCCTTCAGGAATAACTCCCAAAAAGTTCATTACTGAGAGCGATCAGAGACGTGTTTCAAAGGTCAAGGTTGTATAACTACACACCTGCAGATGTTGGATGCTGTCAATCATGGTGCACTAAGATTCATAACTGGCTGTGATTATCGTACCCACCACTGCACCCTGTACTCACTGGTTAACTAAACATCATTAAACCAGTGGCGGTTCTAGACCAGTTGTACTGGTGGGACCAAGCTGGGGCCAGAGGTTTTGTCAGAGGGGCACGTTCATCTTAGAGAAAAAGACAGATTCGAAATCTTACTTGACTCTTATTTTTTAAAGCAGTGATTAACCATTGTAACCAAAGAAAATAGTTTAAAAAATCTAATGAGAAAAATATAAAACATTTTACACAGTATTTGTATTGACTGAATAAAATATATTAATAAGCAAATAAAATGATAATGAAAATAACTGTTAGGTGAAGTCTTGGTTCAGTTTCTCAGTCCAAAATTATATACAGGTAACAACATTGGCTGCCCTACTATCACAGCAACTGTATTCTGTGATTTTGATGAATACAAAATCGCAGAATTTCATGATTTCTGGCATCATGATTTCTGGCAAACCGATCAACAAATGAGTGACTCATTTGTTGATCGGTTTGCCAGAAATCATCAAATTATGTTTGTATTCTGCATCTGTCTGTTAGCAAAATATCTTATGAACAACTAAACAGATTTTGATTAAACTTTCAAGAAATAATCACTGAAAGGCTCTCTACAACTGATTGACTTTTAAAGTACATCCAATTCAAAATGGCTGCCACAGCTAACTGAACAACACAAAATTGACTACAACTCAGTCAATTTGACAAAAAAATTGAGATAAAATTTGGTGTGGTAGTAACTGAGACTCATTCCCAAAGCATAAGCAAAGGACTTTTAGAATGCATAAGATCTTTCTTTAAAATTATAACGTTATTTAGAATCAATGATGTTGGTCTGTTAGCAAAATATCTCATGACCCTCTTGACAGATTTTGAAAAATCTTTCAAGCAATAATAAACGGATGTTTCTTTACTGATGATTAACTTTTGAGTACAATTGAATTGAAGATAGCGGCTGCAGGCAATTGAAATAAACCAACTCAAAAATGGTTATAATTCAGTTAATTTTACAGATATGTAGTTAAGTGATTGTTTGTTTAAAGTTATTTTATATATTCTTTTAAATAATGGGGTGATATAAGATTGTTTTCTTCTTTCTGCACTCTTCATTCAATGTTTTATTTTTGATGAATTTTGTCTCTTTTAAATGAATGAATAAATAAATTAAATAAAATATTATATGGCTTTACATCTGCTAAGTTCATGGCATAAACCAACACAGACATGTTCCTGTTTTTAGTGTTTACATGGAATTGTAGCTGTTATGATATGATGCGCAGCCACGGAGCTCCAGGGGGAAGCTGACAGCAGTGAATCAGAGCGCCCATTCCGGCATGAAAAAGAAAAACACCACTGAAGCCCCTGAGCTCGAATGTCCAACATAAAACTAACTTGACCGCGGTTTAATGTGGCGCTATGGCTCTGCAGACATTGAACGTTGTTGTCTTGCGGTGTTTAAATACTTCCACACAGCGGACACATGTTACTTTGTTACGATGAAATGTCGGCTAGTTGCTAGCTAAGATGCTACTCACCAGTGTTGTCAGAACTTGTGACAGAAACAAGTGTCCAGCTCCATGTAAACAATCCATAACCAATTGTGACCAGCTCCAGTAAAAAATCCATAAACAAACGACCCACTCTTTCAAAACGATGCCAAAACAAACCCAACAGAGTACTCAGTCAGTCCTCACGTTGTAACTGGCTGCAAACTGTGACATAAATTTCCTGAATGTGAGGCGGGTCTTGTTACTCTGGGTTCATGAGACACGCCTCCGTTCAGGAAATCCATTCCATAGTTTGAAGCCAACGTGCATCATGGATCAGAAAATATCGGCAGGTTGGATCAAAAATCTGATACGTAAATTATGCTGGTATCGGATGGTTTCCGCTTCTTGCTCAGAGGGCGGGCCAGGCTCCGTGATACACGGGCACCGGCCCGTGTGGACCCGTGTCCAGAACCGCCACAGCATTAAACTCACGCAGACTCTTCCACTGGTAAATTTTCATCTTTAAATCACTTCTTGGTCTGCTGCCTTCATACATCTCCTCCTACATGTCTCTGCGTGAGTGCAGCTACAGCATGCGCTCTCAGGACACGATTACCTGCAGTGTTCCCTCAGTGAGGACTGAGCTTGGCAAAAGGGCCTTCTCCTACTCCACTCCTGCTTCCTGGAATATCTTACAAAAAGATCTGAAGCTCTCAACCTTGACCTCTCTAAATGGTTTTAAGAATCTGTTGGAATCCTGGCAGGAACCAATGCAGACATGTTCCTGTTTTTAGTTTTTCTACATTTGCCTTATAATCTATCTGTTTTGCTACTTTGACATCCTTGTTTTAACTTGTTAAAAAATATGTATGCCTCTCTTATGATTGTCTATTGTTGATTGTCCAAGGAAAATCCACTGTTGTTGTTGTCATCATTCTTTGTTTGTAGCCAGGTCTCTCTTGTAAATGAGTCCTCGAGGCTCAATTGGACTAACCTGCCTAAATAAAAGTTGAATGAATGTCCCAAGCCTGGTTCTGCTGGAGGTTTCTTCCTTATAAAAAGGGAGGTTTTCCTTTCCACTGTTGCCACCGTGCTTGCTCAGGATGGGAGACTGTAACGAAGCCAAGATTCAACTTGTCCTTATAGAAAACCTTACTAATTGGCTTTTCTATGTATGTGAATAGCCCTGTAAAGTGCCCTGAGACAACTTTGGTGTGACTTGGCGCTATATAAATAAGCTGACTTGAATTGAAAATTTACTCTAAAATAATTGAATCAAGCGTTTATTAACGTAGATGTTTAACAACCTGTTAAAATACACAAGAATGCAGGAAATGGCATCTACTTTATTCAAAAATTTCTGGGGGAGGACCCCCACCCCCCCCCGATGCCAGTGGTCAGCACGTTGTTCAAGCCAAGAGCCATAGTCAACACTGAGGTCTAAGCACCCCTAAAGGTCAGATTCTAGAATTGCCCCTGTGAGCAACTCTGTGTATATGAGAGCTATATTTGCTAGCTGATATATGTAAAGAGACAATTTTGTATATTGATTTTCTTTTAGACATTTATCTCAACATTCCAAAGAAACACATGGGTAAAGATGAGACAATAGTATTAGCATTTTTAGAGGGTTCACACCAGTGCCAATTTAAAAATCAGTAGACTCAACTGAGAGGCATCAACATTATTTGTTTTTAAAATACCTTAAAGCTGCAGTCTGTCGTTTTTGGAACACGCTTGAACAGAAATTTTTTGAACAGAGACACGTTTCTGGTCCCTCCCCCTCAGAGCCATATATGGCTCTGCTCCCCCTTGCTCTCGCTGAACTTCAGCTCAGCCTCCTTAGCTCTGCCTCCACTGCATGTCCTGTCTCAGCCGCTGCGATATTCTGTTTTTATATGTTAATAAAACATTCTAAAAAATAAAATAAAAACATGGGGCGCTGGTCCAGCACACCAGAACACCAGGAAATCTGCAGAGCCTCGCGCAGCCACGTTGAACCAGAGTTTAATTCGCTCGTGACAAATTCATTAATTTCCTCATCATGTCAGTCATGGAGTCAGCGGAGGAGGAAGCAATCACTTGACTTTTGGCAAAAAACAAACAAAAGTCCAGATCAGGGATGAAGAAGGGGAATTTAATACATTTGTGTCACATACAAAACAGTTCTGCATCGCTTTGCAATACTTTGAAAGAGAATGTGTGTGGCCGCTGGGGCTGGGACAGGCGGGGGCGTGGGTTAGGGGTGTGAGAAGCTCTGTTTTTATTGGCTGGTTAAAAACTCTGTTTTTATTGGCTGGTTAACGGCGTGTCACTGTGGGTTTTTTAGAAATGCTTTTAGAGAAGCAAGGGGACTATAGATTTTTTCAGAGATTACTTGTCTAACATCAGTCCGTCAAGAAATAGTGACAGAGTGAAGAAATATGTTAAAAATATATTTTTAGAAAACTTACGTACTGCAGCTTTAAAGAAAATGAGTTAACCTAAACAAGTCACCAGGATTACAGATGCAACAATTTTGGGTGTCAATCATACAGGGGTGAAATTATCTTTTTAAACTTACTTTTAATAGATGTTCTAGAGATGGGTTAAGAAACCACACAAATCAGTTTTTAACTGGTGAACCTTTGAGTTTTAAAATCTTTCTGGACATTTAATTCTGAAGCAGGACATATATCCTTTCAGAACCAATTATTATTCCATCTAATTATTCAGGAACTAAGTGCTTGAAACTGTCAATTTATCATCTGAAAGTTTTAGTCCATTTCTTGAAAGGTGATTTATTTTATCGTGTTTTTTCTCATTATCTGACAGTGACATTTTAATTATGTCTTTGATGTGGACACTTGGGCTCTTTGAGGCCTGAGAGAAGCTGTGTGGTTGCAGCTGCATCATAAGAGAACAACAAAACACAAAGTGAATAATAATGAGTTCTACCTATCTCTAAACACATAGAATAATGAATTCAAATCCAGTCTTTTAGCATGTCTTCTTTTTTTCTTACTTTCGCCCTGGTTCTAATCTCTTTGCTTTACGTTCGCCATCTGTTTTTGATAAGACAAAGTCATTGAAGAAAAATAAAATCATTTGGCTGTTTTGATTTTGTCATTAGTAACCAAGGCATTCTTTCTCATATGGATGTAGGCATAATGAAAGTCTTTCTGCATAATTTTGGCTTCTGAATCAAAATTTCAAGCATACCCATACCTACAAATAGGAAACTCTTCCATGAAACGCGCATGAAATTCACAAACTACTTTTCCTTTTGACAGACATGACCAGAATATGTTTGGCCATAATTCATATTTAGAGAGAACAAAAAAAAAAAAAAAAAAACATCAGCATAATCACCATATGTTCTGGGCCCCTTGCAATCATTAAAGGTCCACTGACATCATCTTACAAATTTGCATAAAATGATAGAAGATATATATCTTGTATCATTCAACTATGTTCGTTTTTGCAAACAAAATGATAAATTAATGAAAATTCCTTTCAAACTGAGTTTAAAATTAAAAACCGCTTTTCTCTCTGAAAATTCTGACTACACACGAATGCAACATATGTGACGTTGCGAGGATAAGTCTTTAGAACACCCCATATAAATATACATGGCGAACAAGAAATAAAACAACAAAATTATCAATCTAAGTTAAGATTTGAGCTATTTGTGTCACGGTCAGCTGCCCCCGCTGACCCACCTCCCATTGGCCCTGCCTTCAACTTATTAACTTCCGGCACTTGGCAAAGCAAGTCACATCTCTTTTTGCTCCTTTCCTCCCTAAAGTTTCCCTCCTCCCTGCTTTTGCATTTTTGTCTCGTCTGTAACTCTTCAGTGTTCACTCGAACCAATTTGAAATGGATTTAATTGCGTGGGCTGTTTCCTCTATTGATAAAAAATTTTCCACGAAGCGCACCGGACCAGGAGAGCCGGCTTGCCCCCTCGACACGCATGCGGTGGGGTACATTATGGACTCGTGGGGCGACTGGAAGTTAATGTGCCTGACCGTTCTTTCTGTTGAGGACGTGGAAGATTTGTAGATTATTGGAATATTGGTGGCAGCTACTCTGCTTTTTGGCATTTGCGGAGGTTTTCTGCTACTGGAAGCTGAGGAAGGCTGCCACGGCGATCAACGCGCTGGCGAAACTTCCTGCTCAACAAGATTCTTTGATCCGGGCTATGACCTCAACGACCCAGCTGTTGTACGAGCTGAACTGCACGATGGGAGCAGGGGTGGACAGCAGCGGACCTGCGGTGCATTTTGGGACTCGTTTACAGCCGTCCGGCCTCCATCAGGGCACAGATGGGGATTTGTAGCTCGGAACCTCACATGATTCGGCGATTTGGACCTAGACAGCACCTGGACTTCAAGGCTGCAGTCAAAGTACACTGTAGCCTGGCCTGAAAATAAATAAAGTAACTTATCTAATCCCTGGGAACGCCTTGGGATTCCCCCGGAGGAGCTGCTCCAAGTAGCTGGGGAGAGGGAAGTCTGGGCCTCCCTACTTAGGCTGCTACCCCGCGACCCGACCTCGGATAAACGGAAGAAGATGGATGGATGGAACTTATCTAATCGGGACTCTGAGCAACCTTGGAAAGAGGCTGACTGAAAACGTCTCCTGGAGTCGAAAGCTGTTGAGAACTCGCTGTTCCCCCCTCCCCAGAGGTCTCTATGTGCATTCAGATGGAGCCGAGCTGAGGCCATCTACAGACTGTGCTTATATGAAATGATTACTCACGGACAATCTCCTTGCTTGCCATCTAATGCAACATGTCTTTGTCTTTATCCATGCTGAAGCTGGTAGAGTTTTTTCGACTTTATCATAGTGTCCTAAGACAAAATGTGATAGATTCTTTTTTTGAATACCAAGATTATCTGACTGTATGTTCCTTTTTCCATATCTGATTGTTGGTGGCGTGGTTTTATACTGCTGCGGCTTCCGTGCGCACGTCCCTCTTCGGATGGTGCGCGCGCCAATTGCAAAACTTTGTACCTTGGTGCAAATATGCCAATAAAGATATATTCTATTCTATTCTATTCACACTCCCTCCCTCCAGTTGTTTTCAGACCTTTTTGTCATTGTTTCTCTTCCCCTGCTTTGTAATGCTTATCACCCATCCTCCAGCTCAAGCCTGCTCCCTACACTCCATGCCATACTTCCCAGCAATCAAGTCAAATTTTTATATAGCACAGTTAGAACAGATAAACTGTTATCAAGGTGCTTCACACACACACACACAACATAAAAGAGGCTCAAAAAATCAGGAATGATTCCACTCACCTGTTCAGCCATCTAGTTCACCTGCTCTGCACCCTGCTGCATTCTCACACTCCACCAGTGCTGAATTATTATACCTCCCACGGTCCCTGATAGTGAAGCCTTTAATCATAGAATCTTGTTCATACCTTGCAACCTTGCTTTGACCACGAACCTCTGCCTGTTTTTTGACTCCTTGCCTTGTCCCATTTGGATTTATTTGCACTTCTGACCATGGTAATGCCCCTGACTGCTTTTGGCTTTCCCTCTGGATTTCACCTGCTACACACAGACTGAGAAGGTTAGTGACTTTTACTACAGTGTATATATATCAGCAGTAGTGGGGATATAAAAAGTAGCGTAAATGTAAACTATAGTAATAAATGTAAAGAGTAGTAATAAATGTAAACAGCAATAATAATGTAAACAGTAAATGTAAACAGTAGTATGACTATAGGCAGAAATGTAATACAACATTAGTGCAAATATGAGAAGTAGTGCAAACTGAATGAGCACATGACCGTGTCTTGAGTGAATAACCCATTCACTCCAACAAGTCCAGTGTTAAAATCTTTGTGTTGTGTGGTAATGTGTGAAAGGTTTTTGTGTTAAGGCAGTACAAGTGGGAGGGGAGGCAGAGCAGGCAGACTGTTTAGCATCCTGACTGCCTGATGAACAGAGCTGTCACTCAGTCTGCTGGTTCGAGCCTGGAGACTCCTCAGTCTCCTCCCTGACAGCAACAGGCTGAAGCAGTTGTGTAGTGGGTGTATGGGATCACCTGCCATGCAGAGAGCTTTTCCAGTGAGGTGGTTGCTGTGTAAGTCCTGTAGTAAGGGGAAGGAGGTGCTGACAATCTTCTCAGCTGCTCTCACGATGCGCTGGAGGCTCTTGCGGCAGGATGTAGTACATGTACCAAACCACACTGTGATACAGCTGGTCAGAACACTTTCTATGGCACCCCTGTAGAAGGTGCACATGATAGGGGTTGGAGCTCCAGCCCTTTTCAGCTTACGGAGAAAGTAGAGGTGCTGGTGAGCCTTCTTGGACAGTGATGCAGTGTTCCTGCTCCAGGACAGGTCCTCTGAGACGTGCACTCCCAGGAACTTGGTGCTATCCACTCTCTCCACTGTGGTGCTGTTGATGGTCAGAGGGACATGTTAGGCATCCCTCTTCCTGAAGTCCACAACAATCTCCTTTGTCTTCTCCACGTTGAGAGTGAGATTGTTGTGTCCGTACCACAAGGCCAGGCGGCTCACCTCGTTCCTGTAGTCCGTCTCATCGTTGTTGCTGATGAGACCCATCACTGTTGTGTCGTCCGCAAACTTGATGAAGTGGTTGGAGCTGTATGATGGTGTGCAGTGGTGTGTTAGCAGTGTGAATAGAAGGGGGCTCAGCACACATCCTTGTGGGGCCCCTATATTCAATGTGATGGTGCTGGATGTGTTACTCCCAACCCGTACTGCCTGTGGTCTCCCGGTCAGGAAGTCTAGCAGCCAGTTACACATTGAGGTGTTCAGCCCCAGACTGTCCAGTTTATGGATGAGCTGTTGGGGGATGATGGTGTTGAATGCCGAGCTGAAGTCGATGAACAGCATTCTAACATAAGAGTCCTTCGTGTCCAGATGTGTGAGAGCTGTGTGGAGGGCAGAGGAGATAGCATCGTCGGTTGAGCGATTAGGCCAATATGCAAATTGGAAGGGATCCAGAGAGGCAGGGAGGACAGATTTGATGCTTTTCATGACTAGCCGTTCGAAGCACTTCATCAGGATGGGGATGAGTGCTACTAGACAATAGTCATTGAGACAGGAGGCCATTTCCTTCTTTGGGACAGAATGATGGTGGTGGCTTTGAAACAGGTGGGAACGATGGCCTGACTCAGTGAGATGTTAAAGATGTCCGTGAAGACCGCTATGAGCTCCCTTGCACAGTCCTTCAGCACACGACCAGGTATGTTGTTAGGACCAGAGGCTTTCCGGGCATTGATCTTGATGAATGATCGCCTTACGCTATCTGAGGACAGTGCCAGCACCTGACTATCAGGAGAGGGGGGAGTTTTAATGCAGATGTGCTGTTAAATGCCTCAAACCGAGCAAAGAAGTAATTCAGTTCATTCAGCGTAAAGGTTGTGCTGTCACAGGTCTGGGGGGATGGTTTGTAGTTTGTGATGGTCTGTATTCCCTGCCACAGACTCCGTGTATCCTTGATGTCCATGAAACGGTGAGCTATTTTCCTGGAATACTGCTTCTTGGCATTTCTGATGCCCCTGGCTAGGTTGTTTCTGGTTGCCCTCAGGCCGACCTGATCTCCCGCTGTGAAGGCAGCATTCCTGGCTCTCAGGAGTCTGTAGACCTCTGCTGTCAGCCATGGCTTCTGATTTGCCCGAACAGTGATGGTCTTGAGGTTGAATAAATCATCAATGCACTTGGTGATGTATGAACACACAGTGTCTGAGTATTCCTGGAGACGTGTTGTTGTTTGTGGTAGCTGCTTTTTTGAATATGTAAAGGATTATGAGGAGGTCAATATTAATACTGGCCTCTTTACCTTAATTAATTAACTTATTCAGATTGAATAGTAATTTCACGGATTCTTTCTTTTTCAGTTTACCTAATATTTCTGTGATCTTTCTGATGGATAAATAAATAAAGCCATTAAGTGACAGAGACGTTAACTTAGTTTTGTATGTCAAGGACACTACCATTTATTTAAAATAAATCAACTAAATTAACACCATTACACTTGATTGACATGATTTCACTTTCTTGCAATTTAACACGTCAGCACATTTAAATTGTAACACAACAGACATAAATACAGGATGTTAACATATTTAGTCTGAGGCTCTATGACTTAACTAGTTTCCAGCTTAGAATTGAGGGGAGAAGAGATAGGAGGAAAGATGGAGAGATGGTTTAAAGGAAATTGCCTTGAGCATGTTACCAGAAGTGACACTTCCCATCCGACTTCTGCTAAAATCCAGGTACGTTTGTAAACAGCTGTTTACCTTCGACGACGAGTCTGATAAAGATATGACACCAGCCTTTCAGATGCACAGAGTCCTTCAGGCCCAGCACGTCCGAGCCGGTTCTCGTTTACGTTTTCAACGTCTCCTGGTTTCGCGTTGGTCATCAGAAAAGAGTCCTTCAGGCCCAGCACGCCCGAGCCGGTTCTCGTTTACGTTTTCAACGTCTCCTGGTTTCGCGTTGGTCATCAGAAAATGCGTCAGCTCCTGGCCTCTGACTTCAAGATAACTATTCCAGGAAGGAATAAACAAAGTTTTGAGCTTACGCTCGTTCTAAGTGGACTCATAACAGCATGTTATTAGTACTTAACTGGATGACGTGTCCTTAGCGTGTGACTAAACGTCATTCCAGCTCTTTGGGAAAAGTTCACATCTCTTGAAGTTTCCAACAGACTCTGTGGAACTCACAGGAACTAACTGTTTCAAGGAAACTCAGAACCTTTAGTAGAAGCTCTGAGATTAGAACACGGCTTCCTCATTGCTTCCTGGACCAGCGATTAGAGTTAGAGACACGTCAAAGACTTCACTTTAACGTTATCAGGGTTCAAGGTGAAATTCAAAGCAGAGTGAAAATGTTTTGGAAAGACAGAGAGTGCTAGAGCCCTTCTCATGAAAACAACGGATTAACTGTCTTCTGACTTTCTAAACAAAACGGCCGGGTCTCTCTGACTCGAGTCTTCAACTTTCACACAGCAGTGAACACAGTTTAACTCTTACAGAATAACATAGCTTAAAAGCACACCTCATGAAAAATGACAAAAGTTATTCTTTTGATTACATTAGAATAAAATCAAAGATAGAAATAGTCTCTTTTGGTGACTATGTTCTCAGATTACAACTAATGGAATAATTTGTAGTAAATGTCTTGCTTTGCTGAGAGGTCAGTAAAGGTCATCTCTGGAACAGTTCAAAATACACATGTGTATCAAAGTGGACACGGTCATGCCCATTACAAATATAATCCAATCTGTGGTGTCAAAACAGTCCTGGGGGTGCTTCTGAAGATCCCTCTGGCCACACTCGTATCTGCTTGCGGACTGGTTTGGTGACTTTCACCAATGGTCTGTATTCTAGCTTTAGCATAACACTGATATGATCAAAAGGACCGATGTGGGGGAGGGGGAGGGCCTTGTGCAAAAACTTGTGGTGTGTTTGAGCAGCACACCTCATCCCAATTGCTCCCCGTTGCACTTTCTATAGCTGCCCACTGCCTCACCTGGTGGTGATTGGGTTAAATGCAGAGTCAAATTTCATCTTGTATGGAAACATACACAGATGACAAAAATGTGACATTATTATTATTATTATTATTATTATGTTTTTTTCTCCTGTTGTTTGTTGTTTAAGGAAATTCAACCATTGTTGTTCATCATTCTTTAGTTTGTAGCAAGTCACTTTTGTAAATGAGCCCTCGAGGCTCAATGAGATTTAACTGACTAAATAAAGGTTGAATGAATGAATGAATCTTTGTATGACGCGTCGTTCTGTGTTTGTTTACAATTTTTGACATTTTTAGTCCTGTTTTACGTGTGTGTTTGTGTTTGTGGAGCGTTGCACCCCTGACCTTTTCTTTCTCCCATTTTTCTCTGTGTATGCATGTACAGCTGCCTCCTAGTCTGTTATCTGTTTTCTGTGGGCCTTTCTCCCCCACCCGTGCTAAACCTGCCTGTAGCAGCTTTCTGTGTCCGACTGTAATTGTTTTAGTTTTGACTGCTCTGAGAGTCTTGGTTTTTGTTTTTGAGAAATTTCTATTTTGGAAGTTAGGTGTAAGTGATCTCACTGGATCTAAACGTTTCCAATTTGATATTCATTTGCTCACATATATTAATAAATACTGTACACAAAAGTTTATCTATCTAAAGGTTCACAACCTTGAACAGTGCAACTGCATTTTCCTCCTCCAGATACAGCTTGGTAGAACAACCCCCCACCACCACTCATCCTGCAACCCCCACCCACACACACACCTCCACCACTGTGATTGCCAACTTGAATTGGGTTTACTACAGAAGTTAATTAATTGTAGATGTCCAGCCATTCATTACTTTTGCAAGTTTAAAAATAATAATAATAATAATAATTTAGTGGATCATGAGTTATTTTGCTAAGTGACAAAACACAAACAGAAACACATCTTTCGGCTGTTTTGCCCTTCATTATAAAATACTTAGTTTCAGAGCAGAAACTAACAAAC
>JBBPBX010011835.1:0-10905 GCA_038048925.1 Garcialebias charrua
TCAAAGTCAAAGTCAACTTTATTGTCAGAACTGCAATATGTACAGGACATACACAGGATTGAAATTGCGTTTCTCTCAGTCCCTCGGTGCAACAGTAACCATTTAAACACTAAAACACTGAAACATTTAATAAACATAAGCATAAAATAGTAAAAGTGTAACACTGTCCTGAGTTTTTGCATAGTAGTATAAAAGTATGAAAATTTACACCAACACTAAAACACTAAACATTTAATGAACATAAGCATAAAATGAAATAATAAAAGTGTAATACTGTCCTGAGTTTTTGCATAGTAGTATAAAAAGTATAAAAAGTATATCTATAAAATAAACTGAAGGTTCTAGCATTGACATTTGCAAAGAGTGGCAAAGCAGCATATGAGTTAATGTACACAGTATATGTATGAGGTAGTTGATGTTGGTATAGAGGCAAAGTGGCATATGCAGTAAGGCACATTGGGCATCCTTAAATAAGGCTAGTCAGAGAATACTGTATATGTATCAGCAGTAGTGTAGATATAAAAGTAGTGTAAATGTAAACAGTAGTAATAAATGTAAACAGTAGTAATAAATGTAAACAGTAGTATGACTATAGGCAGTAATGTAATACAAACATTAGTGCAAATATGAGAAGTAGTGCAAACTGAATGAGCACATGACCGAGAGTTTAGTGAATAACCCGTTTGATGACACAGAGTCCAGTGTTAAAATCTTTGTGTTGTGTGGTAATGTGTGAGAAAGTTTTTTGTGTTAAGGCAGTTCAAATGGGAGGGGAGGCAGAGCAGGCAGAGTGTTTAGCATCCTGACTGCCTGATGAACAGAGCTGTCTCTCAGTCTGCTGGTTCGAGCCTGGAGACTCCTCAGTCTCCTCCCTGATGGCAGCAGTCTGAAGCAGCTGTGTAGTGGGTGTGTGGGATCACCTGCCATGCAGAGGGCTTTCCGAGTGAGGCGGTTGCTGACAACCCTCATTCTCTCAAACCAGGTCTGAGAGATTTTCGGGGAAACACCATCCCCACTCCCCCATACCCGAAGGTGTGAAATTCTCCCTGTGTGAAGTTGCACATACAGACGGCTGCAGTCCAAAGTTTTTCTGCACTAATGACAGTTTTAAATAATGGCAGAGAGCTGAGTGTTTTTCTGCTACTCACCCTTTTTCATCACGCAGGAGCAAAACTAATAAAATCCAGGGTCCAAAGAGACGTTATTCACCAGTTTGGACGTAACTGTGATCATGCAGTCGCTGCATGCACAATGAATCGGATGTTGTCAGTCCATACAATGGGCATTATTAGCTGTTATCATCCCCTTATAGCGGCAAAACTGTCCAATCTACCTCCTAGCATGTTTAAAATAATGTTATCAGTGTTATTATCGCTGTGAGTAGGCAGCGTGTTTCCGTAAACCCGGAAGTGTTGTATTTTTTCTCAGCTTATGTAACCGACCGTTTTCCTAAACCTAACCTTACACCTGACCCAGAGGACCAACCCTAAACCTAACCCCCTTACCCTTGTGCCTAAACCTAACCAAGACCCTAAACCTAACGGCAGACCCTTTACTTTAAACTTTAACACGTAGCCAAAGACAGAGCCTGCTGTCTTCGCTACCAACAGTGACAATGTACCTTTAAAGGTCCACTGACATCATCTTACAAATTTGCATGAAATGATTGAAGATATATATATTTTATCATTCAACTATGTTCGTTTTTGCAAACAAAATGATAAATTAATGAAAATTCCTTTCAAAGTGAGATTAAAATTAAAAACCGCTTTATCTCTGAAAAATCCGACTACAAGTGAATGCAACATTTGTGACGTAGGGAGCAGGACCATCAGTCTACGTCTGCCATTAACATATTCATTCTCATCCAGATAGCTTTTTTTTGGTATAACTTGAAAAATGCCGGTTATGTTGCATTTGGGTGTTCTAATATCATCAGTGAACAAGTGAGCCTTTTCACTTTCCCAAAAGATGAAAGATCTTTGTCAAAAATGGAATAAATAAAGCTGCCTCCCCTCGGACTGAGCTCCCTGTTTCCTGAACAGGTAAGAGTCAAATACATACGGGTGCAGACCTAAATTAGAACCTGCTGTTTCTGCTCATCTAACTTCCTGCTTCCAAAACTAAAGACAAATGGCTCAAGTCTTAACTTAGATTGATAATTTTGTTGTTTTATTTCTTGTTCGACATGAATATTTATATGGGGCGTTCTAAAGACTTCTCCTCGCAATGTCACATATGTTGCATTCGCTTGTAGTCGTATTTTTCAGAGAGAAAAGCGGTTTTTAATTCATCTCACTTTGAAAGGAATTTTAATTAATTTATCATTTTGTTTGCAAAAACAAACATAGTTGAATGATAAAATATATATATCTTCTATCATTTCATGCAAATTTGTAAGATGATGTCAGTGGACCTTTAAACCTACTAGGAGATACAGAAGGGGCAATCTGACTGCCACGTATGGGGATGATAATAGCTGATAATGGCCATTTAATGGTTGATAATTTTCGAAGCGGGTGCAATGAATACAGTTGAGCCCAGGGTTGCCAGATAAATTTTAAAAATGCCTTATTTACCACCTCTTTTCTGTGCACATGTTCAAGAAACACAACACAAACTTAATCTTATGCTCTTATAAGGAGCCAAGATGGTCTAGTGGCAGGGCTTTTGACTACGGATCCGAAGGTCGCGGGTTCGCGCCCCGGCCACTACCCAGCTTGGGGTGTCTATGAGTGCACACCTATTTCTCCAGCTCCCCGGGCGCTTTCGGGCTGCTCACTGCACCACCTGGTAGGTGGTTGGGTTAAATGCAGAGACGAATTTCGTCTGTGTATGGGAACATACGCAGATGACAGGAATAGACATTATTATTATTATTATTATTATTATTATTATGGAATTGACTGAACAAATTACCACAGCTGTCGATCAAAAACAACATTGTGTAAGTCTATTTGTTGATTTAAAAAACGCTTTTGACACATTTGATCACACCATTCTCCTTGAGAAGTTGAACAAATTTGGTATTGGAGGACAGGCGTTGCAGTGGGTATCTAGCTACTTGGAGGATAGAAGGCAGTTTGTACAGATAGATAATACACGATCAAACCTCTGCAAAATCATATGTGGAGTTCCACAAGGCTCTATACTAGGGATGGGGCCAATCCAATCCAGTATTGGTATCCGATACCAGCATAATTTAAGTATCGGATATCGGATCCAACCTGTCGATATTTCCGATCCAGCTTCAAAGAGCATTTGTGTTCCATCACATTATGTGACTGCCGTCTTAACATTGTGTGAGTTAAACCCAATGAAGACACTTTGGACGTCACAACATGAAACACCCAAACTTTAACAGCACACATGAGGCAGGTCTATGCCACACACATGTCCTTCTCACTCATGCTGCAGCTGGAAAAACTAAAAAAAAAAAACGCTAAGCATGATGGGAAAGACAACACAGCCAGCTCCCCTTAACCACTAAGGGAATGGATTTTGTTGTCTTTCCCATAATGCTTAGCGGTATTTTAGTTTTCCAGCTGCACCTAAAGCTGGAAAACAAAAAAAACGCCAAGCATGATGGGAAAGACAACACAGTCTACTCCCCTTAACCACTAAGGGAGTGGATTTTGTTGTCTTTCCCATAATGCTTAGCTGTATTTTTGTTTTCCAGCTGCACCTAAAGCTGTAAAACTAAAAAACTGGATACAGGCAAGGGCGTAGATTTCGTATTTGTCATTCCTGTCATCTCACTACAGTATATATTCAGCATCTCTGTTTTTTCTTTGTCCATGACTGTGCTGAAAGCCTGTCACGTTCTGTACCTCCATCGTTTCCACCATCTCATCGTTCTTTCTCCTGTGTCTGTCTGCACATGCTTCAACATTAACACAACAAATCATGTAATAATATACTGATAAGTTGAAACATTATGAACACCCAAGACTTATATGTTGTTGTTTTATCTCTTGCTCTTATTTGGTTCCATTTGCAACTCAGAGAACCAGTCAGATTACCTCATTGTTGTACTCTTAAATATTCAGAATATTAATGGTGTCTTTAGGAGACGTTCCAGTTGTTTTTTTAACAACTTGGAGATTTTGACTTTTTCCTACAAATGAGCATCAATGGTCTGTGAAACATGAGCTCATGTTGTATTCTTCGATTAGCCAATATATTTTATAAGTCATAGATTTGTTGCTCTTTAACAGAATGTGTGACCACACTAGAATTTCATGATTGGATATGGCTATTTGGATATTGATTATTCTTTTACCTTGTATTTTCTTTACATTTGGTGCTAAAATTTACCAGTCTTACTACGTTCTTCGTCCAAGAAGCCGTTCACTCATCGAGACCACTAATTTGTAGTGGCAGGGGAACCGACTTGGGACCCGAAGGACCCAGGTTCGAACCCCAGTCACGGCATAACTTGTGGTGTGTTTGAGCAGCACACCTCATCCCAATTGCTCCCCGGCACACTTTCTATAGCTGCCCACTGCCCCACCTGGTGGTGATTGGGTTAAATGCAGAGTCAAATTTCGTCTTGTATGGGAACATACACAGATGACAAAATGTGACATTATTATTATTATCACTATTATTATCCGACACTAGTCTTGTTCCATCAGATCATCCATCAGACTAAAACAACTCAGTCCAGAAAAGATAATTGGGCTGAGCATTTACACCTTTCCAAACCATCAAACAAATTGTCATGATTGATCGTAAAGCTTTGGCGTGCGGATAAAATGTGTTACACTGCACAGTTTGTAAAGAGTTATCTCTTTACAAATAAAAGACTAATGAAGTTGATCAAACTGGGTACAATTTAACTAAACCTTTATTGTTTCCTATCTTCTTTTTGGTGTTCCTACTTTCCCATCCACACCTATGTAAAAACACACACTCTTACGAACACAGTCTAAAGGATTGAGGAATCCATACTTTCGATTGCTGTTCAGTAGCTTACATCGATCATGTTTCTGTTGCTTCCTCAGGGAGTACGGCCCATTGCCCTCCTCACAAACTGCCACACACATGAACGTAGCGTGCACTAACTTATGTGTGTATACCAGTCAGCAACAAGTCCAATGGGGCTGTTATGCAATTCAAAGCATGAGACTGAAAATGTCAGGACTTGCTGCGTGGGGAAACATGGTCTGCAGGGGGCTGGAATGGAAAAAACAAACCTACAGTTTGAATAAGAAAAGTGTGATAAAGTAAAGCGTTTTAAATATTTTATGTGCAATAGTGATGGTGCATGATTTATTTGGCTCATGCATCATTTCCCTATCTTTTCTGCTCATCCTATGTGTGTTGTTGCTTTGCTCTGTGTGTGTTCATATCCCGCTCACGTATTCTTTTCATGTCATCCGCTGATCCATCCCTTATCCCTCTTCTGCTTATCCCTTTCTTACATTACTGGAATGACATTCAAATGAACGAGTGAAGGAGAATCAAAGATAGAGGAATAAAAGGAAAATCTATAGAAATTGTCAGAGAACTTAAAGGAGAACAGTGGCCATGTTTACATGGACATAAGTAATCATGTAATGGGGGAGTGGTGGCGCAGTGGTTAGAGACGGTGGGCCTGTGATCGGAAGATCACCGGTTCAAGCCCCGGTATATACAACATCAAAATGTGGGTGGAAAAGGTGAAACACCCACACCTGCCTTCACCCCACTCTGGGCCCCTGAGCAAGGCCCTCAACCCCACCATCTGCTCCCTAAACAGGTCTCTCTTGAAAATGAGTTATCGTGGTTTAAAGAGACTACCTGTATAAATAAAGGGTAAATGAAAAAATAATCAGATTAAACGGCCATTCTGAATGTCATGCAAACGCCCCATTCGGATTATTTTTTGTTGGTTTAGCTCAATCTGAAAGGATTTGTAATCAGAATGAGATAAGTGGTTTATGCCGATTCATAATCCAACCGGTGCACGTGTAAACACTTAATCTGTTCTTTTTTTTTTCCCGATCGTGAAAAACTGACGTGACTGTGCTTGTGCAACCGACGTCATTTCCGCCTGGCTAATGCTAATAATATTAGCATGTCGGTAAAGCAAACCTGGTCCGTGAGCGATACAACATTTCTACTAGAAACTTTGAAAGAGCTCAAAATGATCTGTATTACCTGTAGCTCAGTCAGGGAGTGCAGTAACGTCTCCACGGTCATTAAAACTTCTCGCAGGTCAATTTTGGGCGCTCAGGTTTGTTTACATTCATCCCGGAAGTAGAACTTCTTCTTCTGTGTTTTTATTTTTTATTTTTTAAGGAGAGTTTACCACTCTGCGCATGTCAGTACTTCTGTTCAGAATAAACGCCTGCTGCATGTAAACGCCCGTCGTGAATGGATTGTGCCCATGTAAACGACACATTCAAATTATTTAATCTGAAAACATTTCAATCCGGTCAAATAATTTTACTCCTGTAAACATGGCTAGTGGAATGGTAGGGGGTGTGGGTGGCACTAGTGGTCAATGACACGATGGATTATTTACATGCAAGTTTCTTTCTGCAGCACAAGAGTCAAACTACCAAGAAGCTTTTTAACACAATGATAGAAACTTTAGCTGCAGAGTTAAGCTTCTGACACCTGAAGCTCAACGCTCGGTCTAAAACATGCAGCCTGCAGACAAAAGTGCCATCTAAAAATGGTGGGTTAAACCAAACAATGTGTCAGTGTGTGGGAAAGCGAGTGATTAAGACAAGTGCAAAAAGACAGAGCAGAAGGGAACCAGCAGCTAAAGAGTTCTATCTGAGTGGAGTAATTGATGGTTGGCTGTCTCAGATAGTCAATAGCCCGAGGATTGGACACGTAAAGTAAGTTGGCTGCAGTTCAACCTTCAGGCAGGATAAAAAATGAAGTCATTGGTCTTTGATAAAGCGCCAGAGCCACCCCAGTCTTTCGATACACATATATCTTCACTAAAGCTCCTATTAGAGAGTGCTGCATGTTATTAGTGGGGCTCTGACTGAACACACACACCGTTAAGCTCCAGTAATTCTGTCCAGACCTTTAAGCTGGGGAGAGCGCAGTGTAAAGTGATGATTTTTGTGAGCTTATTAAAATTGCACCACCTTGTTAACACTCGAGAGATGATGGTACTTACATGCCTGCGTTAGTGGCTTTGATCATTGTGTTCCTAATCTCATTCATCAGTTTCAGGTAAACTGGCTGAGTAAATTCTTAATGTGGCTTTTTTTGTGTTGGACTGTTTCAGGTTTTTTGAAGTGGGGTTCAACGTTCAGGACAAATATCTTACTCACTGGCAGCTCTGTGAATGAGCTCGTTTTAAGAAGCTAATTCTGAGTGGGGCCAAAGTGGATTGTTGTCATCTTGAAATTAGTACAGTCTCTTAATTTTAATAGTAGTGCGTATAAATGTTGTATTGTAATCCTTGACACCATTGTCAGTTTTGTATTATATGTTCATTCTGGCAAAATTATTAAGATATTTCTGGTGGAAGTGCACGGAGTTGCATTATAAGTGCCACAGACAGTTGCTGTTGCTATTGATGTTTAAAAATAAACATAAATTTGATGTAAATATATTTTTTGTGAAACTGATAATGACGTAAATGTTTGTAAAATAATGTTACCTTTAACTGCTTGAATTTTTAAAAATAAAATGGTAGCTATCCCATGTTCTATACACACTAGCTCATGAGTCTCTTCAGAATTACACTCTGAGGTTGTTCCAAGAGCTATCTGCTGCAGGTAAGATGTTAATTCTTCATTACATCCTCAAAGAGTCTTTTTTTTTTTCTTGTTCGAAACAACATATGTTTTGGATTCCATCAAACATTTTGACAAAAATGTAATAAGGTTATATTTTTGTATCTTTATGGGCACATGACCATTTGCAAAACTGCAGTCCTCTGAAGAGAATCAGCTACAAACATTGCTGCCACAGCACAATTTTCATCTCAGTCACTCAGCAGACAGAAGCAAATTCAAGTTTTTGTTTTGTATAGAGAATCTTGAAACATGTCAAAGTTATGGACATCTGATCTGATCTATAAAAAAAACATTTATTTCTGTGCTTCACCAAGAAATTGAAATGCAGCAAAAGCTAAATAACTTTGTCTTGGCGTATGCAAGTCACAACTTTTCTTTTGTCTTTGTCATGTGTTTCTGAATCTTTTCAATACATTTTTATTAGTAATTTACTTTATGGTTTGTCCTTTTCAAAATGTCTCTTCTTGCAACTTTTCATGCATCAACCATTTTGATATGATTTTATTCTTTATTTCATTTTTATTGTAAAGGTTTAGCTAATTCTGTTCAAAATTACTTACTTTAAAAGCTGAAATTTGATGAAAACAATTCAGTGTACCTTTAATTATCTTTTAGTTTTCATTTCCATTTTCTTGTCATTTAGATTAGTGAATAAAAGAAAATAATTAAATGCTATTTGAACACACAACTTGTGGATTGAGAAACAAGACTGTCATGCACTGATTACAACTGAGGCTTGTTCAGTCTTCATGAGGATAGGTCACATGATGCAAATCTCAAACTTTTTTAAAACGCTGTCTTCTCAAAGATGCTTCAACAGCAAGCAATCCCCCACTAGCAGCCTACAAAAATAAATAATTGATTATCACAGAACAGCAGAAGGCTTTGAGTGGACAGCAAAGTGTTTTCTGGCATCTTTTCCCTCAGTGTGTTATGTAATTATGAAATGGTATGATGGAGGTCAAGTTAAGGTCTGTAAACTGAAGGAAATCATCTCCGAGGGCTGCCTATACGATCGACAGAGAGGCAAATCATAATTTCTGTTTGACTTTCGAAAAACGTCATGACTGATCAGATTTGTTGGAGAGAGTGCACTCCCTGCAAGCGTCAGCACAAACATGAACTTTATGGGAGAGTTAGCAAAATAAAAAGTTTTCTTAGTTTTTATGACAAAACACTCAGAAGTCAGAACAATGAAATAAATATGCGTCTGTACTAAATCCTGAATGGTTAAGTTAGAACTGATATTAAAATAATATATATAGTAAATAAAAGTGTTGTGGGTGGAAAAAAGTTGACTTTTTTTAAGTGTAAGATGTTTCACTTTAAGTGGACTGATTATGACTTGTTCTTGTGTTGCAACCAGTTGAACAAGAAAATGATTCAACAATGGAAATTATTGTTAGTTCAATACTAGCAATGTCTGCAAAAATTACAGCTTTCATTAAAAAAATGAAATTAAAATAAAGTACATAATAAAACTGTCCCACTAGGCAGCTTAGTGGTTTAGTGGTTAACACTGTTGACTCACACCAAGAAGGACCTGGATACAAGCCCTGGTTTGGTCCTGAGGTTATTCTATGTGTCGTTTGCGTGTTTTCTGCATGTTTGCGTGGGTTTTCTCCAGGTACTCAGGTTTCCTCCCACAGACCAAACATGCATGTTTGATCTGTCATTTCTAGCCTGGGCCTGCCCGACCTGAAATTCGGGCTGGGTCGGGCCAAAATAATGTGCTAGATGAGTGGACCGGGTCGGTCTCTGACTTTTGATACAGTTTTATGAATCATACAATACAAATAAAACTAAAGAATGCACAATAAAAATTGTGTTAATCTACTTGTTGAGGAGGAGGCAGGTCCAACTGGCCGGTTGAAAAAGGTTTTTAAAAATCCAGTTAAGCTTCAAATGGATCAGCTGGTCACCTGCCGCATGCGTCTCCACACCTGTTGTCATCTACGGTGAAGGAAGTTGCAGCGTCTACAAAATCCGAAGCGCCCAGCGCTTTCAATTTAGACAGCCTTGTTCTATATTTTTCCAAATAATTTTGCTCTAAAAATATTTTTGTTCTTCTGTATAATAGCCTATCCTTAGAGACTATTTGTTAGGCTATTCAGTTTGTATGCCAATACAGTATCCATTTAGAGAAACAAGAAATATTATATATTTCTTTGAAATATGTTTTTAAAATATCATGTCAAACTGGTTTGCTTACAAACGCAGTAAAAGCTTAATACCTGTAATACATTTTTTTTTTTAAATATTCGTTTTTTCCCCGGGTTCGGGCCTCTAATTACAGTTAAATGATTGGGTCTAGTCGGGTTTGGGGGAAAAAAAAAACGGGCTGGACCTGACTTTTTAGGCCCAAATGCAACTCTAATGCATGTTAGGCTACGTTCAGACCAAGGCCTCCTTTGTAAAAGAGATCTGGGATTCCGATGGGACTTCTCTGGTTAAATAAAGTTTAATAAATAAATGCACCACAATACACCGCTACACCATCAAATCTAAACTAAAAGTTTTGTTTGCTTGGTGGGGGGTGCTACCTTTGTTTGAGATAATTGGCCGTGGCATAGTGGTAATGGCAGTTGTCCCCCGATCGGAAGGTTGGCGGTTCGAATCCCGGTTCCCCACACCATGTGTCGTTGTGTCCTTGGGCAAGACACTTAACCCCGAGTTGCTCCCGGTAGGACTGGAAAGCACCTTGCATGGTAGTCTGCCGCTACCGGTGTATGAATGTGTGTAGCATTCAATGTGTGTAGCACTTTGAGATTTTCACTAATGAAAAGTGCGTTATAAATTGAATTCATTATTATTATTATTATTGTTCATGATGATGTTGCTATTTTTCTCAGACAATAAGTTATATTCTTAATGTAGCCTTCACTTCTTCTTCTTCTTCTTTTGGCTTTTCCCTTTTCAGGGGTAGCAAGTAGCCTTCACTAAAGAGGCTAAATAAATGTTTGAATTTGAATAAAATTAATAACTTGGCAGACATTTTATGCAAATGCTAAGTAGAGTTTAAATTACACAAAGCGAACAACAAACCATTGCTGCCAAATAGAGCTGCATTTTGTATTTTGTCTACAGACAGTCAGTAACGCATGAAAGCCGCAGCAGAAAAGACTGTGAATCCGTCGAGTGCAAGATGATGAAG